>JBBPBX010027309.1:8119-33936 GCA_038048925.1 Garcialebias charrua | reverse complement strand
TTGGAGAAAGCACGTGTCTCTAGTTTTAAGATATTTTCTGAGTCATAAACAGTAAATGAGAGAGTGTGTGAGTCTGCCCCTGAATGGGTACACACACACACACACACACACACACACACACACACACACACTGTTGTTCATGCTGAGTCAGCTGTTTCTTTGCCTTGATGATGAAGCACACATCCACAGAACGCCAGATACACTTTCCTGCCGGCGTTGATGAACTGTCCTCCTCCCGGCCTCCGTTTCAGATTTTTTCACCAAAAAAGGAGATGGAAAAGTTGCAGCCGCATGGGGGGAGGGCGATGGTGCAACCGAGAGAGAAAAGACTGTGGGAGGCGGAGAGGGGAGAGGCAGGGAAAGAGGATGTTCACATCTGGAGTTGCACCATGGCACTTTCAATAGAAGAGAGGGATGCATTTGAAGACGTGAAGAGGCGGGGAGATGATGGCTTACAGGAAAGGTCAAAGGCAAACGCTAAACTGTGTCAAGTCGTACACACACACTCAGAGAAACTAAATCATCACCCGTGACCGTGTGAACATTTTTATTCACTGTTGTGATCCATTTTTCTTCTGTTCGTATTTCGGCTTCTTGTTCCACTTGTGCCATTTCAGCAAGTCGCACATCAAAATGTTCAGCTCGTTCAGAGAAGGACGCTATGACTTTTTGGTGTTGGTGCAACTTTAGCTTTTTGAAATGTTTAGCCTTTTCTGACACTTTTTTTTTCCCCTCACATGAAATGACTTGAGCTCGTTTTACATCTTTCGTATCTTTAGATGTGTTTACAACCTTTTGCTGTTTCTTTCACTGTTTGTTCCGGTTCCGCTTCTTTCAGCTTCCTTGTGCAAATCTAAACTTTTTTCAGCCACTTTCAGCTAATTTCAGCTGTTTTGTGATCCTTTTAGGTTCTTTCTGCTGACTACAACATTTTTTAGCTTTTTCTAACTTCTTGCTACTAATTTATGCTTGCTGTGCTCTTTTCAGCTTATTTCTGCTAATTTCAGCTTTTTCTGCAATTTCAGCTACACATTTTTTTCGGCTGCTTCCTTCTTCAGGGGTCACCACAGACTGAGTCACACAAAGACTTGGCAGCTGTTTTACACCGGATGCCCTTCCTGATGCAACCACAGACCATTGAGCTACCACAGCCCTCTGTGTGGAGCAGAGGGCTGCTATCTAGGTCACCTGAAGGAGCAGATGGTGGGGGTTAAGGGCCTTGCTCAAGGGCCCAGAGTGGGGCAAATGAGGGGGGTGACAGGTGTGGGTGCTTCACCAATCCCACCCACATTTTGATGTTGTCGGTACCGGGAGTTCACCCAGCGATCGTCCGACCACAGGCCTTACTCTAACTTCTGCGCCATCGCTCCCTCTGCTATTTCAGCAACTATGTATCTGTTTTTGTTCTCATTTTAGCTTTTTTATCAGATTCCACAATTTTTTGCACTCATTTCAACTTTTTTCAGCCTAATTCAGCACAAATGTACTCTATCTACTTCCTTAGGGTAATTTAAGCTTCTTTCCACATTTTTAGCTGCTTTTCAGCTGTTTTTTTTTTTTTGCTGCATCGTTTTTCCCGATAATTTCCAGTTTTTGGTGCTCGTTTCTGCTTCTTTCAGCCTGCAAAATTGTGCTCACTCCACTTCCTTCTTCTAATTTAAGTTTATTCTACCTTTTAAGCTAAGTTTTTAGCATGTTTAGCTAATTTCAGCTCTTTTCAGATAAATTCATGTTTTTCTTTGGAATTTCTGCTACTTTCAGTGTACAGTAATTGACTTATTTCTGCTAATTTCAGCTTGTTATGCTCCTTTCAGCTCCTTTCTGCTAGGTTAAGCTTTATCTGCTATTTCAGCTACTATGTAGCTGTTTTTATGCAAAATGTATTAATTTAGTTCTTGCTAAATTTAGCTTTTTCAGCTAATTCCACGTTTTTTTGTGATCTTTTCAGCCCCTTTCACTTCCTTCTAGTTTAAGCTTCTTTATGACTTTTCAGTTATTTTAGCTAATTTCAGCATTTTTAGATCATTTTGTAATGGTTGTGCTATTTTCCCCCCCTATTTAAACCAAATTCAGCAAATATGTGTTCTTTCTTCTGCTACATTAGGCTTATTTGTCCATTTCAGCTATATTTCAACATGTTTTTGGCTAACTTCAGCTGGTTTTCAGCAAGTTCTTCATAAATAGGCATTCACACTGCATTTTCGCAGGAAATGCAATTTCTCTAGTTGAGATTTACATCATCTTTTTATAAAGATAATTTTTTGTTTTCTCTTTTTTTCATCACAGTATTTGTATGTATTACTTCACCCACGTCTGAGAAATGAGGTGTTATGTAGCTGTTTTTAACAACATTTGAGTCACATCATACAAATAATATCAGGCTCACAAGTTATGCCACTGTTTTCCCTAAGAACAAGGTCACCTTCTTAATCTATTAGAGATTAGATTACCATTTCACCAATCTGAACTCCTGATTATCATCAACAAACTTTTAAAAGAAAAGATTAAAGAGGATCAAGTAGATCATAAAGCATTGCTGCTGCTTCATATCCTTCAAATCGTTTAAATAAAAGTACAAATATGTCCGTCATAACAAGATGATCAATTTAAAACGTAAAACAAACAACAGATGCATTTCTGATCAAAGTCAAATGTTTTATTTAAATTAAAGCAAAGACCAGTTACATGAACAACAGTGCTGACTTACATTTATTTTTGAACATATTGAACAAATACCTGCACCTCAGATTAAATCGTGCATGGATGCTTGACAGGGTTCAAACAGTCGTGTCTCAGTTTCAGCTGTTTGGAGGAGGCTGCGTAAATCGGGTCTTTATGGTTTAATTTCTTCAATAACAAAAAAAAAAAGTGTAATGGAAGGACGCCAGTGAGGAAAACAAGAACAATGAAGTGATTGAAAAGCAGCTGATGACCAATTTATCTGAGGACTTTTTTCAGAGTACTGGAAAAATCTGATTTCCTCCTGGGGAAAGGTTGTTAACGTGGAGCAAAGAAATGTAGTTTATCTGTTTATGACTATAACATAGACCAGGGGTCTGCAACCTGTGGCTCTGGAGCCGCATGCGGCTCTTTGGTCCCTCTACAGCGGCTCTTTTAAGCTTTGACCAAAACTAACAAAAAACTGAATTTTATTGATTGTTATACAAACAAAAATAAAGCTAGTTTTAGCCGTTTAAATTTTTCTGCTTTGTGGTCATTTATTTTGCACATATGCCAATACTAGAACTACAAGGAATAAAATACTCACTTTAACTTTATGCTTTATTTCTATACTTATTTTTGTCAGCAATTAAAAAGAATCACATAGATATGCATAGTTAATAGTTTGTTTAAATAAATAAAAATTGGTTAAAAAATACAATTTATTTATTTTTCCCTTCTTTACAAATCTGGTCTTTTATTTTGTTTTAAATTATAAAAAATATCAATAAATGTTAAAAATTATTTGATATTTTTAGCTTTTAAAGATGTGGCCCCTAGTGGCCACAAAAGCCCCCTCCAACAAATCTAAAGTGGTCCACGGGCCACCACTTGATAATCACAGTTGTAGCAGGTTGTTGTGGCTCTGGACACATTTAATTTAGTGAAGGAAGGTGGAAAAATTGCTCTTTTGATCGTAAAGGTTGTAGACCCCTGACATAGACTGATTAACATTTATTTACAGAACACCTCCAGTCCTTTATACTTTAAATGAGGAGGAAATAAACTAAACTCGTTTGTTTTCACAGTTTTATTCAACTTGCTAACCATGAGTTTACAAAAAAAATAAAAAAATGGGCCTTTGGATGACAATTTTAGTTTAATAAATTAATGAACTTTCACTCACCAAAAATAGACCTTTTATTATACTTTCAGCATTATTATTTGTCTGAAATGGCAACATCTCAAACATTAAAGCACCAAGGCTGATCTCTCCGGTGCTTCTCTGCTTCTGCTGGATACTTTTCAGTCCAATGTTTGTTGTCCATTTGACAAAGTGCGCTGCTCCACCACAGCCTCGTCTGCAGCATGTAATCTCAGCAGACACTGGTTAACCTGTCTGAAAATCTTTACTCCATCTGGTAATTTAGCATTTCATTGTCTGGCTAACTGCAGGTTTGCTACCTGAGAGGTTGCATAATGAGCTGACACAAAGTCAGGGTGATGTAAACGAACAAGTCATCATGCTTTACATCAAAACTCCATATAAGATATTGAATAAGCTAAAAATAAAAGGAGTTTTATAAACTAATAGTTTGTAACTGCATACATGTCTGTGCACCTTTTCAGAAAAATCACATTATGTTGGACTCATCTCATCAGAAAAAGTTTTAAATCATATTGCATTAACTGGCAACAAAAGCCATCTCAGGGTATTAGTGATTAAAGGCAAAAGGTCAAATATTTATTGATACAGCGCATTGCCCTGGCTGCCCGTTGTCACCGATTGTGTTCATGAATGTTATGGACAGAAGTTCTCGGTGCAGCCAGGGGGCGGAGGGAGCCCGGTTCGGTGGTCTCAGGATTCATTCTCTGCTCTTTGCAGAGGATGTGGTCCTGTTGGTGTCATCATGCCGTGATCTTCAGCTCTCACTGAAACGGTTCGCAGATGAGTGTGAAGCGGCTGTGATGAGAATCAGCTCCTCCAAATCTGAGGCCATGGTCCTCAACCGGAAAAAGGTGGATTGCTCTTTTCAGGTCGAGAGTGAGGTTCTGCCTCAAGTGGAGGAGTTCAAGTACATTATCTTGGGGTTTTGTTCATGAGTGAGGGATGAACGGATTGTGAAATCGACAGACAAATTGGTGCATCATCTGCAGTATTGAGGCCTCTGTGCCGGTCCATTGTGGTGAAAAGGGAGCTGAGCTGTAAGGCAAAGCTCTCCGTTTACTGCATAGTCTATGGTCCTACCCTCACCTGTGGCCACAGACTCTGGGTAGTGACCGAAAGAACAAGACAGTAGACACTGGGGGTCAAAATGAGCCTTTTCCACAGCTGGACTCTCCCTTAGAGATAGGGCGAGACGTTCAGTTATCCGAAAGAGAACTGGAGTAGAGCTGCTGCTTCGTACCATCCAGAGGAGCCAGTCGAGGTGGTTTGGACAACTGGTAAGGATGCTCCCTGGACGAGGTGCTCCAGGCATGTCCGACTGGAGACCCCAGAGAAGAACCAGGAAATGCTGAAGAGACTGGCTGGAAGAGGTGGCTGTGGAAAGAGATGCCTGGGTCTCCCTGCTCAAACTGCTGACCTGACTCTGGAACAAGTGGAAGAAAATGGATGGATGGATGGATGGATGGATGGGTGGATGGATGGATGGATGGATGGATGGGTGGATGGATGGATGGATGGATGGATGGATGGATGGATGGATGGATGGATGGCAATCCAGTTCACTTCAACTGGACGTAATAAGTTTGTAATTGTAAGTCAGATTATAATCAGATTCAAATTTCTGAGCCAATTCAGTTCACTTCAATTCCAGTTTAGGCACAATAAGTAAGGGGCCATTTTACTTTAAAAACTAAAAACCTTGATCTTAATAACACATGCATGATTTATCTGCAACTAAATCATAGCAATGGAAATAACTGGACATATGAGAGGCTTTACCACACTTTGTTTTATAATCTGGTTCTGCTGTGATCATTTTGGTTGATTTTATTGTTTTGTTGATCTTCAGTCCGGTCCGTCAGGCTTGTTTTCCGTCTCAGTTCCTAACCTTCACATCTGCTCTGTGTCAGTCCTTGTCCTCCTTCTGATTAAAGACTCACCTGTTTCCTTTGTGTTCTGTCACATCCTCCTTTTCTTATTTGCTATGAGTTTAATCATTTCATTGTCTTTCCAACAACTGTTTCAGTCAGTGGTGTTGTTAAAAAAAAAAAAAAGATTTATCTTCCTGTTTGCCTCCTCCTGTGTGTGGAGGACTATGTGCAACAAGTACACTTCAACAAATGCATCTCCTGTCTTTTAGCACCAACATCAGATCTAAATAAAAAAATTTAAGTGACACTGAAAATGAAAACAAAAACTTTACATGGAAAATTAGCAGTGGTGGGCAACGCTAATCCAAAAATTAGTTCCGCTATTTCTAAAGCACTAATTAATTTATTTAGGTCCGCAATTTCAAAAGCACTAATGTCTTATGAAAATTAGGGGAAGCTAATTCTAATCCGCTAATTAAATTCAACAATTGGTAGCAGCAAGTTATGCAATATTTGCACTACACTGCCAACTAGCGGTGCATGAACTGTTATACAGTAAGTTGTTTGAGTTGTATACATTTAAGAAAAAGGTCGAAAAGGACTTGCTCAAAAACTATATATGATGTAGCTTAGTGTGTTTGTGTACAGTATTACAGTTAGATAAATTAGTAGATTTATTCATTTTGTGATGTAGTTTGAAGGTTATCATTGGTTGAACAAACTGTGAAATAAATAAGGGGCAGATATAATAAGATTTCATCTTCTTTCTGCTCCTTTCATTTTATCCTACTTGTATTCTTCTATCTGATGAAACTGTTTTGTATTGTTCTTTTAAAATGAATGAATAAACATCAAATCAAATCAAATCAACGGCCCAGTCAGAGTCCAGAACCTGAACCTGAAACCTTCAGAGAGCAGAAACCTCAAAGAACTGAAGCAACAATGGAAATTTAGAGTGGGTCAGAACTCCTCCAGAACCAGGAGAGAGACTGATGAAGTCCTGCAGACTGATGAAGTCAGAGAACCACAGAGGATTCTGCTGCTGCTGAGGTTCTGTTGGGTCAGAGGCACAAGCTGAGGTTAAATTTTAATGATTTTAGAACTTGTTAAAGATCATCCATCCAGCTAACTGTCTATCCATCCATCCATTCAGCTAAAAGTCTATTCATCCTTGTATCTGATGAAACTGTTTTGTATTGTTCTTTTAAAATGAATGAATGAACATCAAATCAAATCAAAAATAAGTCTGTATCTCTGTGTTTATCATTGTCCTGGCATTGTCTCCTGTTGCCTCTGTCTCCTGAGTTCCTTGTGATTCCCTGAGTATGTAAGTTTGCTGCCCTGCGGACGCCATTTTGAAGAGTCCTAATGGTGAACTACTTTTTTAAATCCAGCAGATTTGACCATTTCGTGAAACTCTCAAGCTCAGAAAAACTTGTGCTATAACGTCAGCTATGAAATATATTTTTTCTCAGCAAAGAAATAATTGTTTTACCGTGTTTTGTTGTAAAATCCTGGCTTCTTTGGCTGTCGCGGACGCCATTTTGAAGAGTGCTAATGTGGCGAAATTCAATTTTTAAATCCAGACGCGTCGCGTAGGCCCTGAGAAACATCCATAAGTTCACCCTCCATGTTAAAAAGTCTTCGTCTGACTCTTCTAAAACAAGCAATAAGGCTGCAGAGTAACACACTGGCTGCTAACTGCTATAGAGAGAGCACACACCAAGTGACTGAGGGGGACGCTTTTTTGTGACGGACCACATCCGGTGCTGCTCGTAAATACGTTATTTCGTTTTTACTGATAGATAATTAGTTATTAGCGGTACTGCATTTTAAATAAAAATAGAATAAATCCGCTTATGAATTATAAAACTTAGTCAATCCGCTGTAAAGCTAACAGATTATTTAGCAACGCTACAAGCGGATTAGCGCAACAGCGCTACCTAGCGGTCGGCGGCCCACCACTGAAAATTAGTCACGACTGTCCTGCAATTTAAAATCGTGGATAAATGCACATGATCATACGCAGGGGCGGCCGGCCAATAGGGGGCGCTAGGGCGCCCCCCCACTGGAACTTTTGGACCATTTTACGTTGAAGACTTAAAAAATTTTTTAATAAAAATGAAATAATAAAATAAAAATATTTTGAAATATATGCATATATGTTTTTAGTTGTGTAGGATAAATATTTTATGAGTAATGATGAGTTATATTGTTTGTTTCAAAAAACATTTTCTGATTGGTGACGTATTTCCTGTTTTGGGGGCGCATGGATCTTATCCATAGACTCTCGTTATAAATGGCGCATGCGCAGTTATTCCACGACGTTACAAAACAATGGGAAGATGCTGGGCGCAGTTTTCACCGCCCTGAACACGTCCAACGTGAGCTCTACCTACCGATCGCGTGTTTCCGGACGTTTATTTTTTTTTTTTTTTTGTCTGGAAAATTAGCCAGTCAGTGACTCAAGCAGGCTTGCTCAGGTAAGTTTTAAATCATTGAAAGCCCTTTATCTAATGTCTATTTGCATTTCTGACTGATATGCCTCTCAAATTTTAGATGGCTGTTTGTGAAAAAAGCCTTCAGCTGACTGTTTATTCTAAAAGTGGCAACTGGTGAGTTTGTTTTTGGAGCTAGCATGCTAATGCTAGCCTTTATCTAATGCTTATATTATTATATTACCATTCCTGACTGATATCCTCTCCACTTTTAGGTGGCTCTGTTTGTGATAAAAGCCTTCAGCTGACTGTTTATTCTAAAAGTGGCAACTGGTGAGTTTTTTTTTTTCTTTGTTTGTTTGTGGAGTTAGGTTGCCAGCGCAGGTTATTGTACAGTATTGGACTCTGATGGCTACATTTATTTTAATTTGCTTATAAAAAATGATCAAACATTAATAATTTTATATACTAAATGTCACTTGTGGTGTTTTACTATTTCTTAACACTGTATTGATCTGGAGAATGAAAACAAAGCCTCTTGCAAGTAGAAATGCAGAAATGTTTTAATCTCACTTATTTTCCTTTCTATAATTTATATATAATTTATTTATTTATATATATTTTTGTTTGTTCTTTGTTGTTTTAGTGAGTCAAATTGGTTCTTCTCATCCTGAGCATTTAATTGTTCTGTTGACCTTGTATTAATCTGCATTTGATTAAAAAACTATTTGAACTTGGGGAAGCAAAATTATTTTTGGAGAAATAGCCCCCCCGGTGGACATTTCTGGAGCCGCCACTGATCATACGACACATGACTTTAAAGACCCTCTGTTTCTCAACGCTATATTTATTTTAAGTAGCTCATAGTATACTGAAAGCCAGTTAATATAGAAGAGAAAAAACATACATCTGTGTCCCAATTGACGCTCACGGGGCTCGTGCTGTCGGTGAGGATTAGAGCTGGCCTCTGTGGCTTGGCCCTGGCTTTCATCCCATCCGTACACTCCCATCAGAAGGTCAAGGAGCTGTGTTTGCTTGTGGGAAGGTTCCTAAACTCTTGTAATGAGGGCTCTCAGCAGGAAAACAAAGCTTTGTTTTTCCAGAGTCAGGGTTGGACGTGTCTGATCAGCCCCGAGTTTAAAACCTTCCTGTACTGAGTGAGTCGGAGTACAATGCCACCTTTTCATGCTTCCCAAGTCTGTGTAATTATTTTATTGTCAGTTTTAATATTAAAGTGCAAAACCAACAACTTCAGTGTGCAATGTGCGTTTTAAAGTTAAATTTGCAGTAAATGTCTGCTTCTGCATTTCGCACCCACTCTTCATTTCACACATCGGCTGCAGAATGTGTCAGCAAACAGTGTTTGTTTGTTCTGCTGCCATTAACTCTCTCCACGTACATTTGACACTTCGGAGGGTTTCATGTGGTTTTGTAACTAAAGCTGTCTGTTGATGTGGGAACGGAGGAATGTGAGAAATTCTTATAGAGTCCTTCAAACACGAGCATCCTCGGGATACAAGAATATATTGACCATCTTTTGTTCGTCTGCGGGTTTTGTGCTGTGATCTTTTTGTATTTGAGTTTGAAAGCCAGAAGAAGTGTGATTCCTAAAATGTGCTATGAGGATGAAGATTGCTCTTTAGGCCCGTTAGCATTTTTATTTTTTATTTTTTCATAGTTGAAGTTGTGTTTATTTGGCTTATGCAAGGTTAACACAGGGTTAACAATACAATGAAATGCTTAGGATGAGAAGAACCGATTTGACTCGCTAAAACAAAAATCAAAGAACAAACAAACAAGAAATACTAAAAGTATGTAATAAGGGTACACAAAAAAATACCAAAAAGTAAGAAAGTAATTATAATATTTAATATTTGAATGAAGAGGTATTTCAAGATAGTAATATAAGCTAAAATGCACATGACACACACATATACACATATATATATCATCCATCCATTCTCTTCCGCTTATCCGGGGTCGGGTCGCGGGGGTAGCAGCCTAAGTAGGGAGGCCCAGACTTCCCTCTCCCCAGCCACTTGGAGCAGCTCCTCTGGGGGAATCCCAAGGCGTTCCCAGGCCAGCCGAGAAACATAGTCCCTCCAGCGTGTCCTGGGTCTTCCTCTGGGTCTCCTCCCGGTGGGACATGCCCGGAACACCTCACCAGGGAGGCGTCCAGGAGGCATCCTAACCAGATGCCCGAGCCACCTCAACTGGCTCCTCTCGATGTGGAGAAGCAGCGGCTCTACTCCGAGTCCCTCCCGGATGACTGAGCTTCTCACCCTATCTCTAAGGGAGAGTCCAGCCACCCTGCGGAGAAAACTCATTTCAGCCGCTTGTATCCGAGATCTTGTTCTTTCGGTCATAACCCAAAGCTCATGACCATAGATGAGGGTGGGAACGTAGATCGATCGGTAAATTGAGAGCTTTGCCTTTTGACTCAGCTCTCTCTTCACCACGACAGACCGGTACAGCGCCCGCTTCACTGCGGACGCTGCACCTATCCGCCTATCGATCTCACGCTCCAGTTTTCCCTCATTCGTGAACAAGATCCCGAGATACTTAAACTCCTCCACTTGGGGCAGGACCTCCTCCCCGACCCGGAGAGGGCATGCTACCCTTTTCCGGCTCAAGACCATGGCCTCGGATTTGGAGGAACTGATCCTCATCCCGGCTGCATCACATTCAGCTGCAAACCGCTCCAGCGAAAGCTGTAGATCACGAACTGATGAAGCCAATAGGACCACATCATCTGCAAAAAACAGAGAAGCGATTCTAAGGCCACCAAAACGGATCCTCTCAACACCTTGGCTGCGCCTAGAAATTCTGTCCATAAAAGTTATGAACAGAATCGGTGACAAAGGGCAACCTTGGCGGAGTCCAACTCTCACAGGGAACGAGCCTGACTTACTGCCAGCGATGCGGACCAAGCTCTGACACCGGTCGTACAGGGACCCAACAGCCCGTATCAAAGGGCCCGGTACCCCATACTCCCGGAGTACCCCCCACAGAAGCCCCCGAGGGACGCGGTCGAATGCCTTTTCCAAGTCCACAAAGCACATGTAAACTGGTTGGGCAAACTCCCACGCACCCTCCAGGACCCTGCTGAGGGTGTAGAGCTGGTCTAGTGTTCCACGACCAGGACGAAAACCACACTGCTCCTCCTGAATCCGAGGTTCGACTATCCGACGGACCCTCCTCTCCAGAACCCCTGAATAGACCTTACCAGGGAGGCTTAAGAGTGTGATCCCCCTATAGTTGGAACACACCCTACGGTCCCCCTTTTTGAATAGGGGAACCACCACCCCAGTCTGCCAATCCAAGGGAACTGCCCCCGATGTCCACGCGATATTGCAGAGTCGCGTAAGCCAACACAACCCCACAACATCCAGAGCCCTAAGGAACTCAGGACGAATCTCATCCACCCCAGGAGCCTTGCCACCGCGGAGCTTTTTAACCACCTCGGCGACCTCAGCACCAGAGATTGGAGAGCCCGACCCAAAGTCCCCAGGCTCCACTTCCTCAGTGGAAGACGTGCCAGTAGGATTGAGGAGGTCTTCGAAGTACTCCGCCCACCGACTCACAACATCCCGAGTTGAGGTCAACAGCACGCCATCCCCACCATAAATGGTGTTGGTCGCGTACCGCTTTCCCCCCCTGAGACGTCGGATGGTGGACCAGAATCGCCTCGAAGCCGTACGGAAGTCATTCTCCATGGCCTCTCCGAACTCCTCCCACGCCCGAGTTTTTGCCTCAGCAACCACCCGAGCCGCATGCCGCTTGGACTGCCGGTATCTATCTGCTGCTTCCGGGGTCCCACAGGCCAAAAAGGCCCAATAGGACTCCTTTTTCAGCCTGACAGCATCCCTCACCGCCGGTGTCCACCACCGGGTTCTAGGGTTGCCACCACGACAGGCACCAACAACCTTGCGGCCACAACTCTGATAAGCTGCCTCGACAATAGAGGCGCGGAACATGGCCCACTCGGGCTCAATGTCCCCCGCCTCCCTCGGAACGTGTTCAAAGCTCTCCCGGAGGTGGGAGTTAAAGCTCCGTCTTACGGGAGACTCTGCCAGACGTTCCCAGCAGACCCTCACAATACGTTTGGGTCTGCCAGGTCTGACCGGCATCCTCCCCCACCATCGGAGCCAACTCACCACCAGGTAGTGGTCAGTTGACAGCTCCGCCCCTCTCTTCACCCGAGTGTCCAGGACATGCGGCCGCAGATCAGATGAGACGACAACAAAGTCGATCATCGAACTGCGACCTAAGGTGTCCTGGTGCCAAGAGCACACATGGACACCCTTATGCCTGAACATGGTGTTTGTTATGGACAATCCATGACGAGCACAGAAGTCCAACAACAGAACACCGCTCGGGTTCAGATCAGGGGGGCCGTTCCTCCCAACCACACCCCTCCAGGTCTCACTGTCATTGCCCACGTGAGCGTTGAAGTCCCCCAGCAGAACAAGGGAGTCCCCAGGAGGCGCACCCTCCAATACCCCCTCCAAGGACTCCAAAAAGGGTGGGTAATCTGCGCTGCCGTTTGGCGCATAGGCACAAACAACAGTCAGAGCCCGTCCCCCCACACGTAGGCGAAGGGAGGCTACCCTCTCGTTCACCGGGGTGAACCCCAACGTACAGGCACCNCCACTTCATCAAGTTTGCGGACGACACAACAGTGGTAGGTCTCATCAGCAACAACGATGAGACGGACTACAGGAACGAGGTGAGCCGCCTGGCCTTGTGGTGCGGACACAACAATCTCACTCTCAACGTGGAGAAGACAAAGGAGATTGTTGTGGACTTCAGGAAGAGGGATGCACAACATGCCCCTCTGACCATCAACAGCACCGCAGTGGAGAGAGTGGACAGCACCAAGTTCCTGGGAGTGCACGTCTCAAAGGACCTGTCCTGGAGCAGGAACACTGCAGCACTGGCCAAGAAGGCTCACCAGCGCCTCTACTTTCTCCGCAAGCTGAAAAGGGCTGGAGCTTCAACCCCCATCATGTGCACCTTCTACAGGGGTGCCATAGAAAGTGTCCTGACCAGCTGCATCACGGTGTGGTTTGGTGCATGTACTGCATCCTGCCGCAAGAGCCTCCAGCGCATCGTGAGAGCAGCTGAGAAGATCGTCGGCACCTCCTTGCCCTCACTGCAGGACTTACACAGCAAACGCCTCACTCGGAAAGCCCTCTGCATGGCAGGTGATCCCACACACCCACTACACAGCCGCTTTAGACTGCTGCCATCAGGGAGGAGACTGAGGAGTCTCCAGGCTCGTACCAGCAGACTGAGAGACAGCTCTGTTCATCAGGCAGTCAGAATGCTAAACACTCTGCCTGCTCTGCCTCCCCTCCCATTTGAACTGCCTTAACACAAAAAACTTTCTCACACATTACCACTCAACACAAAGTTTTTAACACTGGACCCTGTGTCATCAAACGGGTTATTCACTAAACTCTCGGTCATGTGCTCATTCAGTTTGCACTACTTCTCATATTTGCACTAATGTTTGTATTACATTACTGCCTATAGTCATACTACTGTTTACATTCACTGTTTACATTTATTAATACGGTTTACATTTATTACTACTGTTTTACATTTATTACTACTGTTTACATTTACACTACTTTTATATCTACACTACTGCTGATACATATACAGTATTCTCTGACTAGCCTTATCTAAGGATGCCAAATGTGCCTTATGTGCCTTACTGCATATGCCACTTTGCCTCTATACCAACATCAACTACCTCATACATATACTGTGTACATTAACTCATATGCTGCTGTGCCACTCTTTGCAAATGTCAATGCTAGAACCTTCAGTTTATTTTATAGATATACTTTTTATACTTTTTATACTACTATGAAAAAACTCAGGACAGTATTACACTTTTATTATTTCATTTTATGCTTATGTTCATTGGGTGTTTGGTGTTTTAGGGGTGTTTGGTGTTTCAGTGTTGGTGTAAATTTTCATACTTTTATACTACTATGAAAAAACTCAGGACAGTGTTACACTTTTACTATTTTATGCTTATGTTTATTAAATGTTTTAGTGTTTAGATGGTTACTGTTGCACCGAGGGACTGAGAGAAACTTAATTTCAATCCTGTGTATGTCCTGTACATATTGCAGTTCTGACAATAAAGTTGACTTTGACTTTGACAAGGTGTGAAGAGATCTTTTTTGTAATGCAACTACCCTCTCCTAATGGCTTTGTCCCTTTTTCTTTCTAAAAAATATATTCTGCAAAGGATAAGAAGGCTGCGCTTATAGCAGCAGCTACGTGCACTCCGCCCATCTTTCGGACGACTGTACGGACTTATTCTCGTTGTATCCCTGTACAATGATAATAAAGCTTATTCTGATGCTGATTCTGACTTATTAGTCAGTTATTGCCAGTTGTTCGGTGTTATTTGTCAAGAGTTCAGTAATCTGATAGCTTGTGGATAATAGCTGTCCTTTTGTCTTTTTGTACGCGATGACAGGCTCCTTCATTTAAAGTTTAAGCTTTAAATGAGGTGTTCCCTGACTAAAAAATCTGTTTTTGAAGCTTTAGCTGATTTTTAGATAAAGTTTTGTCTAAAACTTTTTGTGTCAGTAATGGAGGGAGAGGATATGAGCTGATTTCTAGCATGCAAAATGAAGAGAAAGACAACCTGTAACAAACTCAACAATCAGTCACAGTTCAGTGGTTCTTTAGGGACTGCTTGAAAAGACTCGGTCAAACCCAGGTCAACACTGAGGACGGACAGGAGGACGGTGAAAGATGGACGACACAAGCTGCTGACAGGAGATGAAGAAGCTGTTGATTATTACTGTAGTCTCTGCAAACATTTCTTCTGGAGGATTTGTACAGCTTTAGGAAGGAGAGGTGAACTGAGGGTGCAAAGAGAACAACAATGAAAAGCTGCTGATCGTGCACTTTTTCTCAGCTGGTGTCAAATTCATCCTTCAACAGCTGCACAGCTCTTTGCCTTGGAGCAACTTTCTCCTGGCAGCTGCATGGGTGGCTCAAGAGCAGTTGGTTGGAGATAAAATGCATGCCAACTGTTTCAAAAATTGATCTGATCAAAGTCAAAGTCAAAGTCAAAGTCAACTTTATTGTCAGATCTGCAATATGTACTGTACAGGACATACACAGGACCGAAATTGCGTTTCTCTCAGTCCCTCGGTGCAACAGTAAACATCTAAACATTGAAACACTAAAACATATAATAATTGACATAAGCATAAAATAGTAAAACTAACACTGTCCTGAGTTTTTTGCATAGTGGAATAAGAGTATGAAAATTTACACCAACTCTAAAACTAAAACATTAAACATTTAATGAACATAATACTGTCCTGAGTTTTTGCATACTAGTATAAAAAAAAGAGTATAAAAAGTATAACTAAAATAAACTAAAGGTTTCTAGCATTGACATTTGCAAAGTGGCAAAGCAGCGTATGAGTTAATGTACACAGTATATGTATGAGGTAGTAGTTGATGTTGTTATAGAGGCAAAAATCTGATGTGATTTAAATGCCAGATGAACAAATTAAACTGTCTCCATTTTGTTGTGAAATCCACATCTGATCATTGTCCAACATCAGAGAGCAATAAAATAAAATAAAAAAGACGATGTCTATCTGCTAATGTAAAGAAAAAGAAGCAAACGCAGCTGAGATATTTACTAAAAATCTGTAACTTGTGAAGATTTGCTCGGAAAAAATAATAAAGATGATTTATAAGATTTTAAGCTGATATTTGTCCGTTTTGATACAAAAAGTAAATGCACATTTTAAAAACCTGTTTTATTCTCATCATTGTAACCACTTTCATACCTTGAATATGTCATTTGTTGCTCTGTTCAATTTAACATTCCCCCCAGTTTTTTGCTTACGTCCCTACTTTTTTGTTGTTGCTATAAATCAGCTAAAATAAGATGTAAAATTATCTAAATGAATGAAAACCGCAAATATTCAACAATAAAAATGTTTTAAAAAGAACCTGAGAAAGGAAATAAAACAACAGTTCAATAAATATAAATGTCAGCAGCTTTGTATTTATTTATATAATTAGCTTTTTCATCTTACTTATGCTTCCTCTTCTTTCATAAAGTAACATTTTCAACGAACTTTAGCTGCCAAAAACTATCAGACACTTTTTTCTCTTCAAAACTGACTTGTATTAAAGATGATTTATAAGATTTTAAGCTAGTCCGTTTTGATACAAAACGTGCTTTGTGTTAAATGCACATTTTAAAAACCTGTTTTATTCTCATCATAACCACTTTCCTACCCTGAATATATCATTTGTTGCTCTGTTCAGTTTAACATTTTCCCAGTTTTATGCTTACGTCCTTACTTTTTTGCTATAAATCATCTCAAATAAGATGTAAAATTATCTAAATGAATTAAACCGTCATCAACAACAAAAATGTAAAAAAAAAAGAAACTGAGAAAGGAAATAAAACAACAGTTCAATAAATATAAATGTCAGCAGCTTTGTATTTATTTATTTATTGAGCTTTTTGTCTTACTTTTGCTTCCTCTTCTTTCATAAAGTAACATTTTCAACAAACTTTAGCTGCCAAAACTCCTGCAGTTTAAACTATCAGACACTTTTTATTAAAATGTTCTCTTCAAATTTGTCTTGAGGCTCTGTTCAATGTAAAAGCACCTTAACAAAAAGATGAAAAATTATAAAACATTTTATAATGCTTGTTAATAAGCATGTCTGGTTAGTTTAAAAAAGAAGGTGGATGTTTTTAAATTGTTAATGTTGTCCTCTTGTGGACAATTGCATTATTGCATGCAAATGACAAAAATCCCAAAAGAGTATAAAACGGTCAATCAAACTTCCATCCATCCATCCATCCATCCATCCATCCATAATTTTTACTTGCCTCTTCCTTTCCGGGTGACGGGGGTCAACCAAGTGACACTTAATAAAACATAATTAGTAGTACAGTATATTGATGTTAAAATTGCAAATGGCAAAATAGTTTAAAAAAGCTAAGTCTGGTCCTCTGGACATTCAAAAAACATTGAAACATTCAAAAATTTTGCTTTGTTTTGTTTTGTTTTTTGAATGTCCAGAGGACCAGACTTAGATTTTTTAGATTTTTCTACCTATTATAGAGCACGCATCTGGGCAAAATAGTTTATTTCTTTCGATGGGTTTGAAAGCAAAATGTTATTTTACATATACAGTATTTTCTGGTGTATAGGTCGCACCTGTGTATAGGTCGCATTGTCCAATTATCACCGATAGATCGGAAAAATCCCTAGATAGGTCGCACCGGAGTATAGGTCGCACCTACGTTTAGCTCTGCTGCAAATGTCTGCCACAGGAGCGCACAGCAAGGCTTTTAAGAAGATTAACACTTAAAAACAATTATTTGTTTGATAAAAATTATAGCAAATATGTGTCTGAGCTGAACTTTTCCTTAATAAATGAACGTAATTGTGAAATGAGCTGGATTTAAAAATTTGTTTCGCCGAAAGTGATAAAAAGCCATATATAGGTCGCACCTGAGTATAGGTCGCAGGCCATGAAAATGATAAAAAGGTGCGACCTATACACAGGAAAATACGGGTAGTTGTTTTTTGCAGATTCAAATTAAGTTGCACTAGTTTTTAAACACATAAAATGCACGTTACATCAAGGAGTTTGTGTGTGCATGCTCTTTAAACCTTTTTAATAATTCAATCTCTGGACTGCTGTAATCCTCACCACAAATGTTCATTTAAAACAATGGTTTTAATCAGTTTACATTTCAGAATTTCCATAACACCAAAAAAAAAAAACTTCCTGCGTCATGAAATGTTTTCTGTGTGGTTCTGGTGACTCCAAAAGGGGGCAGTACAGATCAAGCCATTCTTAAAACAAAATGTTGATTCTCTTTAGCAAAAAATCTTCTGTTCTTTTCTAAAGTCTGAAGCAGGGTTTGTTTCATTGCATTAAAAAAAAGAAGAGACAGTCAATTTTGTTCAAAATGTCCCAACGTGTTAACTTCACTCTGAAAACCATTTGCTCTGCTTCTTTTTGCAGCTGGAGCCCAGCAGTCAGTCAGAACCAGTCAGGGCCTGTCACGGATCAGTCAGCCCATGTTTGCAGACTGAAGTGACAGTTCTTTCTCAGCACACAATCAAAATGTCACAGTTTCAAGTGACAAATCTGTGAAGTTTTATTAGACACAGACTTGTGCAGAGTTTTGGCACGTCCAGACGTGAGCTCTGTTATTTTGCTGTTTTCACAGATATCTGGTGCCATGGCCGTCAGAGCTGATGTGCACTGGTTTTGAATCGGAGATGACATTTTCTCTTTGTGGATTTCCAGAATCTACCCCTCAGATCTGCAGCCATGGAGAGAGGATGTTTGTAGAGCTGTGGACAACATGGAGCTCATCAGGAATCAGTGTGGGTTACTTACTGACGAGGTATGTGCAGACGTTGATCGTGACAGAGCTGGAAGCCACACAGCTGGCAGTGAGGGTCCATGATGAACGCTGCCAGCTACTGCTGGTAACTCAGATAAAGACCTTGGTGGTCTCAACCATCCAAAAGTTATTATACATCTGTAGATACATCCCTGGGGACATGGTGCAGAGTTAGAGAAGGCGAGCCTGCAATCGGAAGGTCGTCGTCGGTTTGACCCCCTGGACCATACAGCATTAAAACTGTGGGTGGTAAAAGTGAAGTATCCACACCTGCCTCCACCCTCATTTGGCCCACTCTGGGCCCTTGAGCAAGGCTTTTAACCCCCAATTAATTTAAATAGGGTTGAGGTTGAAAACCCTAGGGGTCTGCAATCTGAGGCTCTGGAGCCACATGTGGCTCTTTGGTCCCTCTGCAGCGGCTCTTTCAAGCTTTGAGCAAAACTAACATAAAACTGAATTTTATACGATGTTATACCCACAAAAATATGACTAGTTTAACAGTTTTCCTTTCAACTCCTTTGCAAATATGTGGATACTAGTACTAATACACAAAGTAAATTATGCTCACTTTAACTTTATGCTTTATTCTTCAAAGTAGGATACGCAATTGCCATATTTTTGGACTATAAGGTGCACCAGATTATAAGGCTCAATATCAATGAAGGGGTCTGTTTTCATACATGAGGCGCACCGGATTATAAGGTGCATTATCAAAACAAAACAGTCAGATAAGTCAAACTTTATCCAACTCATTCATAATAACCATATACAATCAGTTTGAGGTCAGTAAGCACAACCAGAATTAACAGAAGACTCACTGGATTATAAGACTCACTGTCAATTTTTGAGAAAATTAAAGGATTTTAAATGTGCCTTATAGTCCAGAAAATAAGGTACTTCTCAATTTTATAAAAAGCACATTTGTCTGCACAATTCACTGTTTTATTTTTTTTCAGAATTATGAAAAAATGTCAGAATTAGATATGAATTCTGACTTTAATTTCAAAATTCTGAGAACAAAAGTCAAAATTAGATAGATGGACTCTAATAAGATGCTTTTACTTTTTTTTTTAATATACATTAAATTCTGCTTAGAAAATGAGAGGCGTTACTTTTATATTGAAGACGATTAGAGTCGGTGCAAATTTTTTCTTTCCTTATGAGAAAAAAGTCAGAATTATAAGATTAAAGTCACAAACCTGAGATTTAAAGTCCAAATTATATAGATGAATTCTGACTTTAATCTAAGAATTCTGACTTTTTTCTCATAATTCTGACTTTAATCCAGAATCTCATAATTCTTACTTTAATCACATAATTTTGACTTTTATTTCCAAATTCTGAGAACAAAAGTCAAAATTAGATAGATGGACTCTAATAAGATGCTTTTACTGTACTTAATTATTTTTTACATTAAATTCTGCTTAGAAAATGAGAGGTGTTACTTTTATATTGAAGACGATTAGAGTCGTGTGGTCAAGTTCCATTTGCCCCTGCAAATTTTTTCTTTCCTTATGAGACAAAAAGTCAGAATTATAAGATTAAAGTCACAAATCTGAGACTTAAAGTCTGAATTATATAGATGGATTCCAACTTTAATCTAAGAATTCTGACTAAAATCTCATAATTCTGATGTTAATCCAGAATTCTGACTTTAATCACAGAATTCTGACATTTTTCTTAGAATTCTGGCTTTAATCCAGAATTCTGACTTTTTTCTCAGAATTCTTACTTTAATCTCATAATTCTTACTTTAATCATATACTTCTGACTTTAATCCAGAATTCTCTTAAAAGTCTGTTTTTGAGATTCCAACAGGAGGTTGGTGTGAACCACAGCAGTGAAGGCTATGGGACAGATCAGGTTGGCAGGCCAACTAATGAAGTCCTCTGGATGGGGGATGAAATGTTTCTCACTTAAAGAAACTGGTCCAAATGACACAATTTAACAATTTTTGTTGTCCTCTACCTGGATGATTGCACTTACAAACCTTTCTCAGAGTTCTGAATTTTTTTTCTCAGGATTTGGGGGGGGTAAGAGGGGATTTCACCGTGCCCCTAATCCTCTTTTGTATTTTTAGGTGAAAATTGTCAAAATAAAAATGTTCAGATTGACCAAAATGAAATATTTCTATCATGCTTGTTTTTGTCCACAAAATTTCTCAAATAAAAAAGTATTTTGTGTCATAAAAATACCAACCTTGCATTTACATTTGACCGTTGTATCATTTGGGGTACTTAACTATACTCAATGGAAACTTTTCACAATAATCTCAAATAAAAACTGAAATTGACCCAAAAAAAATGATATGTTCGTATGGTAAACATTTACTTAAAATATCTGTATATGACTTGTGAAGCAGTAACAAAAAGTTATTTCACCTGTACTCAGAAAAATGAGTCTTAATTACACAGTTATAACGCTGGCCATAGATGACATCTAGAGCTGGAAAAAAATGAACTTTTATGTTAATTTGTTGTTCTGAATAAAAAGACCTTCAATCCTTTTATTGTTTAAGTAGATTTCTGCTCATCTCTACTGATAAAAAATATGTTCATGGCCAGCAATTGTTCCTAAGTTGTAAAATGGAACGATCCCTGCAGGTTGGCGGTGAGACTTTGCCTCAAGCAGAGGAGTTTAAATATGGATTTTCACAATAATAAAGGTGTTGGTCTGGTCTGTCATGGTGAAAAAAGAGCTGAGTCAAAAGCCAAAGCTATCTTTTTACTGGTTTGTTTACGTTCTATGCTTAAGTGATAATGATGATGACTGAATAACATAATCCTTGATAAAAGTGGTTAAAATTAACTTTTTTTGTACGGAGGACTCAGCCATGGAGATCAGGTAAGGACATCCATCATTCAGGGGGAGCTGCTGCTTCTCCTCTGCACCATAAGGAGACAGCAGAGATGATTGGGACATTTGATGAAGATGCCTCTTGGCCCCCTCATTTTCTAGGTTTCCACTGGAACCCAGGAGCAAACCCAGGCCTCTACGGTGGGATTTTGAATCCTCTTTGGGATCCTCCAGAAACAGATGGAGAGTGTTGCTGTGGAGCGAGATTCCCGGGCTTCTCTCCTAAACTTGTTGCTGCTGTGACTTGACCACAAATATCAAGTTCAAGTCAAATTTACTGTCATTCACATCACGTGTTACATAAGGTGGAACGAAATTATGTACTCAGGACCCCAGTTACACCCAAAAATAGCAACAACAAAAAAAGTACTGTATACAAAGAAACACTATAGGGATCAATACACTGTATGCTAAACAAAAGCCAAATGTTACGCTAAAAGATCTAAGATGTATGTATGCTAAACACTAATACAGTAATGTAAAACAACAGCACAGGATGCTCTCCACTGCACACCTGTAGAAGGAGGTGAGGACTGAACTTCCCAGTCCAGCTCACCTCAGTCGTCTGAGGAAGTAGAGTCTCTGATGAGCTTTCTTGATCAGGCTGGTGGTGTTGTTGCCCCACCAGAGGTTGCCAATCAGGTGCGCATCCAAGTACTTGTAACTAGAAACAATTTCCACCACAGATCCTCCTATATTCGTGGGGGTGGGGGGTAGGTGTGTTTGCTCCATTTGAAATCCATGACCATCTCCAATATGTGTAAATTAGTAAATATGTGTTATAAATCGATGGTAGAATTCATTCAACCTTTATTTAGTCAGGTAAATCTTATTGAGCCTCATGGCTCATTTACGAAAGCGACTTGCTAAAACTAAAGAATGATGAACAGCAATGGTAGAATTTCATTAAACAATAAACAATAGAAAAACAAAAGAGAGAAAAAAAACAAAAGAGAGAAATACATTATTTTTTTATTTTTTTTAACAAAGTATCAAAAAACTAGCAAAACATAAGGTAGACGTATAAAATCAAAGACAGGAACAAATCTGCATTGGTTTTTGCCAGGATTCAAACAGATTCTGAAAACCATTTAGAGAAGTCAAGTCGAGAGCTTCAGATCTTTTTGTAAGATATTCCATGAAGCAGGAGCGGAGTAGGAGAAGGCCCTTTTTCCAAGTTCAGTCCTCACTGACGGAACACTGCAGGTAATCATGTCCTGAGAGCGCACGCTGTAGCTGCACTCACGCAAAGACATGTAGGAGGAGATGTATGAGGGCAGCAGACCAAGAAGTGATTTAAAGATGAAAATGTACCAGTGGAAGAGTCTGCGTGAGGTTAATGATGTCCAGTTAACCAGTGAATACAGGGTGCAGTGGTGGGTACGATAATCACAGCCAGTTATGAATCTTAGTGCACCATGATAGACAACATCCAACATCCGCAGGGTGCTTGTAGGAGCATTCATGTAGAGAATGTCACCGTAATCAATGGAGGGAAGGAAAGTCACAGATACAAGGCGTTTCCTAACATTCAGTGTTAGACATGATCTGTTTCTGAAAAAGAAACCCAGTTTAACTTTCAGTTTCTTCACTAGGTTTTCCAATATATTATATATAGAATATATTCTAGATGCAAAATTAAAGCCAAACACAATCAGCTTCATCTGAACTTTATTTAGGCTTTCACAGAATACATGATGATACTAATACTGATAAACACAGCTTGACACATTTAGTATCGCAATCCAGAGTATGAAAATAATGCAGCGTGAAATTCAGAAACTTATACATCATTTAAAACTTGAAAAACGTACTTGTTGCGTTTTGGAAAACATTCAAACGGTTGAGCTGCTGTAGCCTGGTTAAAACCAGGTCCTTGTCCTTCACTTCGCTTCGTACTAGGGTCTGGGACTTCTCCCATAGACAATGATTTCTCCGATAGATTTTTGACCGGACCAATCAGAGAACAGAAGGCGAATTACCGGACCAATCAGAGAACAGAAATCAAAAAGGCGTTCAATACAAGATCAACTGGGGCCTCATGTACAAAGACTTGCGTGGATTTCCTACTGAAAAGTGATGTACGGTCAAATCCAGAAAAGTGTGTACGCACAAAAAAATCCAGATGTATCAAACTGTGCGTACACCGGAATCCACGCACATTCCTTTTGTACATCACAATTAACGTGGAACTGAGCGCACGTGAGACACCTCCCCTGACACGCCTTCATTTACATATGTTAAACAGATGCAAATTACTTCCTGCATGTGTGAAGGACATGTTTGTTTGATCCCTGCGCGATCAGAAATCATTTCTAGATTCAGGAAAATAATGAATTTAATATAATATGAGTGAGGAAAATAATCCTAAGTAAGAATAGTAATAAAATGTGTTCATCACGCAAAGAACGAGTGATTGTGTGTCGGTATTTGTGTGTGCGCGCACCCTGCTTTGGTGCGCAACGGCTCATCCATTCATTCTGAGTGAAAATATTAACTTTGCGCACGAGTTTATTACCATAATTACTGTAAACACAGAGGAACTTAGATGTTTGGTAGAACATAGATCTTTGTTTATTTAATAGATGACATGAAGAAACGGGTCTGTGCGTCTCAGTGGAGAGTTTTCATGACATGACGTGATGTTGGAGTCTCCAAACGCTGCGCGCGCCACAGCCTTGTGCGCAATCTGTTTGTCTGTGAAGCTTTACTCTCCTACAAGTTATATATGGTGTACTTTCACGTGTCATTTTGGAGAAATCTACAATAAACGCAGATCATGAATCACCTCCAGCTGCCGTGTAACCGGCGAGGGTGCGCGCGCGCTCCAAAGCGCGACCACTCAGCCTTTGGAATCATATGGATGAGACATTCCATTGATCAGGCTTTGTGTGGACTGGACTGCCCTGATCGGCCTGCAGCTCCCTCATAGCTCGGGAACAGTTTGATCGCTGCTTCTGATGTGCGTGATGCACGGCTCCATGTTGCTCCAGAGCGCAGCAGTGCCAAACTGAAAAATGATTATTTCTGGAAACGGCTGATAAGCCATATCCTAGATCAGAAAATTATATCTGTTTATAAATAAATGCTCTGCGTGTTACACTACGTATTTATTATATCCTCCAGTAAGGCTGAATGAATCCGTTCCTGTTAAATTTATTTTTGGCACAACTTTGCGCGTGCTTTATTTAACTGCGTCATGTGGATGTAATACTTGTTAATCGTGTGTTTGATGGGAATATTAATCATTTTCACATCATGAACAGTTAATAATAATAATAATAATAATAATAATAATAATGAATTCAATTTATAACGCACTTTTCATTAATGGAAATCTCAAAGTGCTACAAGGTGCAACAGAATTAAATGTCAATAAAACAAATAATAAAACAATTAAAATCAACAACAGTATCAGCTATGATCAAAAGTAGAATCATGAGGAGGTAGTGTAAGCTCGGTTGAAAAGAAAGGTCTTCAAGCCGCTCTTAAAGTCAACCACAGACTGTGGGGCTTCAGTTTCTCTGAATCACCTGTAAGTGTCGCCAAAGGAACAAGAACCACAGAAACGTGCGTACGCGTGCTCTGGGGCTGGCGTGGAAATGTACCTGGATGCGCACATATTCACGTTCAGTTCAGTTTTGATACATACGGGGTTTTGCGTGGATAGTGACGCACGCAAGGTTTTTGTGCGCACGCACGGTTGATACATGAGGCCCCTGGACTTTATTTGTTGCAGAAAACGTTTCGACTCCTATCCAGGAGGCTTTTTCAATTCACTGAAACAAACTGTGAGAGTTTGGAGTTATAACAGAACCACGCACCATCATCAGAGAACAGAAGGCGGAGTTTTGAACGACGTCGACTGACGTCGTCAGTTAAAATGGCTGCCGCCACGAAGGAATTTTCAATAAAACAAGGTAAAAAACTATTATTTCTTTGCTGAGAAAAAATATATTTCTTAGCTGACGTTATATCAGAAGTGTTCCTGAGCTTAACAGTTCCTAAATCAATTCACGAAATGGTCAAATCTGCTGGATTTAAATTGTTTCGGTTTGACATTTTCCAAACAGCCTCGGGTGCGCTACGAAAATAAATTATAAAAAATCGAATTTTATCTCAAATGTTTCATCCAGGCCAACAGTCAGTAAATTAGAGCCATATAATTACACACTGGTAGCAGAAAAAATATCCACCGAGTGGTTTCTGAGCTATTTATCTGATAGCCTGGACCTCGCCAGGCTAAACTAACAAAACTCCGCCTTCTGTTCTCTGATTGGTCCGGTCAAAAATCTACCGGAGAAATCGTTGTCTATGGGAGAAGTCCCAGACCCTAGTACGAAGCGAAGTGAAGGACAAGGGTCTGGTTTTAACCAGGCTAG
>JBBPBX010027308.1:0-37380 GCA_038048925.1 Garcialebias charrua | reverse complement strand
TCCTAAGTTAGTGGGGACGCTGTCTGCTCTGTGGTACAGAGTCCTGATGACTCATAACTTGTGCTCCAGAGGGTCAACATCATCAGGTCAGGACTCTGCAGTCTACACTCATCTCCACGCCAGCGGTCACTCTTTCAAGGATGAAGATGTTCACATCCTTGATAGAGAGGAACGATGGTTTGAGAGAGGAGTAAAGGAGGCCATCTTTGTGAAAAGAAACCGTCCATCATTAAACAGGGGTGGAGGCCTCCGGGTTCAACTGTCCCCCTCTTACAATGCTGTTATTGCTAGTATCACTCAGCCCTCTGTGAATAGCAAACAACCATCAGGGTGCTAATGATCCATTGTTAGGCTGATGGCCCTCCTTGATCATGTGAGCAGCTGGTTTCAGGCTGTCATCAGCCAACTGGTTGTGCAACACTGTGGGAGGGTGCTATTTATAAGACTGAGCTGAACACAGCAACTCAGACTGAGGAAGTCTTTCGGACGAAAGACGAAACGTTTCTACATTTTTTTTTTTTTGCTTTGTTTTGTTTTATTTTTTGAATGTCCAGAGGACCAGACTTAGCTTTTTTAGAAGGGAAAAAGAGTTAATAACTTACTGGGAGCTGTTGAAGCCGTTTATCCGCGTGTTAGCTCTGTGTCCCGGCAACATCCGAGGCCTCAAAGACGTTTTTCCGTGTGTTAGCATGTTAGCTCCATGCCCTAGCAACATCTGAGGCTGCCAGGCGGACCATTGAGGCGAGCTCCCGGCCACAGCAGGCCTCTCTGCCGCCCGTCGGCTCTGTGTCCCCGGTGGGACCGGCTGATGGTAGGGACAGTAGCGGCGGGATGGTCACCGGATCCCGCGGTGAGCTGGTGGTGTCGGCCGGCGTGGTGTGATGCGGCGGAGCGATCGGCGGCTGCTGCTCCGGGCCTGAGACGTCCACAGAGTTCACCGAGCGTTTCCAGCTCATGTATCCGAGCGAGGCAACCTCTGATCGGACACACGGTCCGTCCAAAGCCGGCTGTCGAGGCAGGAGCTAACCGGAGCTAACCGAAAACTGGCGGACACTGCCGAAAACTGGCGTACACTGGCGTACACTGCAGAAAACTGGCAGACACTGGCGGACACTGCCGAAAACTGCATAAATCGGCTTCTAAATAATAATAATTATTATTATAATGATACTAAAGTTATAAAGCCATTTAAAACAACCACAGCTGCAACAAAGTGTTGTACAGTACACATAAAATCAAGAACATTTAAACACATACATTTTTCAATTTTTATTTTATTTATTTATTTATTTTTATTTTTTAATGAGATGCGTGACGTAACCCCGAATCGCCGTAAATCGAGGACCTGTACTGTATATGATTTTTTTTAGTCAGAGTCAGAGAGTCTTCATTGTCATTTGCACCGCATGTGGTACATGTGATGAAAACGAGATTATGTGCACGGGGTCCCAGTTACATCCAACAACAAATGCAAGAGAAAAACAGTAATAACATCTAGAATTAACTAAGAAAAACATCAACTAGTAATACACTAAGCCTAATATAGTGGGAATAAACAGCAGCACGAACATGAGTTTGTATGAGCAGATGGTCACAGATGAACACAGATGAACACAGCACAGCAACAAGAAAACAGATCAGCATCAGCATGATGTGATATTTTGCAGTGTTTATTTTTTATTTTATTTTTATTTATTCATGAGTCTAACAGCCTCAGGGTAGAAGCTGTTCCTCAGTCTAGTGGTTCTACATTTGATGCTCCTCAACCTCCGTCCTGAGGGGAGTGGGGCAAAGAGTGAGTGTGCTGGGTGAGTGAGGTCTTTCATGATGCAGGTGGCTCTTTTCCTGCATCTGGAGGTGTAAATGTCTGTGATGGTGGGGAGACTGACTCCAACAGACTTCTGTGCAGCCTTCACCACTCTCTGTAGAGCTTTCCTCTCTGCAACTGTGCAGCCTCCATGCCACACGTTGATGCTGGAGCACAGGACGCTCTCCACTGCACACCTGTAGAAGGAGGTGAGAACTGGGCTGCTCAGACCAGCTCGTCTCAGCCGTCTGAGGAAGTAGAGTCTCTGATGACCTTTCTTGATCAGGCTGAAAATTTTCATAGGATTTATTTTATTTTATTTAAATTAAGCGTTTCCCTTAATTTCCTTTTGTTTCTCTTGTTCAAATGCCTTCTTTTTTTTTATACCTTCTCTCCCTTCTTCCATCTGATGGATCAAATTTCCAGCCTTTTACTTGGCTTTTCTTGGTACAACCTGGGGGCGTGGTTACAGGGCAGAGTAGGCGCGGCTTCTCGATTGGAAGCTGTGTTGTGATTGGCTGCACAGAAGCTGTGTTGTGATTGGCTGCACGGCTCAGCAAAGGCAAGCCGAGGTGAAGTTTCCAGGCTGAAGCAGGAAGTTGGTGAGTTGTTGTTGAACAGGACAGGAGCTTCTCTCTAACGGACACCTGGCAAACATGAAGCGATCCTCCAGGTAAACAGCGTTTATTACTGGAGCTGTAGAATGATGTGACCGGTTGTCTCCTCTTTAGACATGTTTTCTGTCGCTCCGTGGTTGTTTGACTGATATTTGACAGCAGAGGAAGTGGCTTTATCTTTATGAAGCAGATGGAGCTGCAGGGAGGGGCAGCAGGAGAGACAGCTGCTTTTTCATAAACAGGAGAAATTAAATTACCTGTCTGCTTCTGGATCAGTTCACAGGTGAACAATGGAGCTTTAATGTCGACTATAAAACTCTCAAACCGGTGGATCATAACTAAAACTGGTAATTCTATGTGCAGTGGATTATGTCATGTAATTAATAATTCAGTCCAAGCTGTTCTCCATCTAAAGCCTGAAGACTGCTGTGGTTTAATTTGCACAAACTGTCTCAGATTATTTGCTGTTACACCAGATTAACATGAATTTGAGGCTCACTTCCTGCAGCCCAGTGCCAACAAGCTGAAGCTGTTATTGATGCTCATGATGTGGATTTCCTGGTTAACAAGTTGTTTCTGGGTTTGATTTAAAGGGAAGCATTTTACACACAAACTACATTTTAAGTGCATTTATAGGCGATAATGTGCACAAATGGTTTGGGATCTCCTTCATTTCAGATATTGCCTTACACTCGTGCAGATGAGTGATTTAAAATAATAAAAACTCAGATTATTTTGAGTTTCTGCATCATCTGATTCTGCAAGTCGCTTCAGAGGAAACTGGTCTGTATAACACAAAATGAAACGAGCATTAATGTGACGCGATGTCTGGACAACAGCACTTACTGTAAGTCCTAATGGATCAGCAAATGGATCCCACGTTTCAGGGAACCGCAGCCCATCAGTGATTCTGCAGCATCTCTTTCCTCCTCCTCGTCCTCTCTGGTACGACAGGAGCTCACTCCAGTCTTTAAAGTTCATGACAGGGCTCCTCCATCATGGTTCACTAACGCTTTTATTGTGATTAAATGTTTCATCTCAAGTTTGATCAAAACCATCCTTCAGGTTTAAACAGAAGTTTGCATTCTTCCATGGTTCTGGTTCTGGTTGGTCTAAAAACTGACTGTTCACACCTGCTTTGATTTAATTCAACTCAGTGGAGATTTATGGGTTAAATCTTTCAGTTTTTGACACAGAGTTGAACAATTAGGAGAGATTAAAGAGATAATCTGACCATTTACAGCTGAATAACCAGAGACTTATTACAGACTAAACCCAATTTAATGTTAAAATGCATTGAATGCATCAAAATTAAGTGTGGAGCAAAATCTAAGTCAAATTTAAAGTAAAAAAGCTGAAATAAATTGTTAAACTCTGAACAATTAACTGTAAACTTTGTAGGAAAAGGATGAAAATATTTCATTTGAATTCTGTTTTCATTTAAAGATAAAATATTCATGGAGAATGTTTTTAATGGACATTATCTTCAGTAATTAATAAAATTAATTCAACAGATTTCTGCTCCAACTGTTGCTCCGTTATGGTTCTTTGTGGGGTCAACAAACGAGGGGACCCCATGTAAGACGGTGAAATATACAGTACTGTAGTATGATGGCAGTGGAGATTACACAATATTATTATTGCACCTGATTCAGTTTCTTTTCTAAGATTACCCACTATAGTTAATGATTACTGCCGAGCTGATGGGCTCTTTTCCAACTGTGAGGTAATCTGTAATTTCCTGCTCCTTCAGACTGGTAATCTGTGTCGTTGGTGAGGCTTACATCCAGGATATGTCTCTTTAAAAACACCAAAGTTCATGCTCAATAATCCAGGTAAAAATCCAACAATGTCCAGTCGGGTCATCTGGATGCTGTTTGTGGGAATCAGTTTGTTTTGGTGGCTCCTTCGATTGAAGGACGAAACGTCTCTGCAAAAACAGAAACCGTCCAGATGACCTGACTGAACGCTGTTGTCTTAAAAAAGTTCTTCAGGAGCCTAAAATTAGTTTGAGGCGTCGTCAGGATGATTACAAACTGTTCTGCTTCTTTTTGGACCTCTGTGTTTTCAGACAGAATGTCAGCTAGACTCCGTCCTGCATGCTAATGCGTGCTTTGTTTGTGCATTCCCTCCTCCTGGAAACCTGGACGCTCACAATGAACGGCTTTTACATGTGGAGTTATGTGCCCTGTTTGGTTACCCAGCATGCCCTGCTCTGAGGCCAGCGTTTTGTCTTTCATGGGCTCCGGTCGGGCCACACCTCGGTGTCCTCTTTCACCACACGGTGCAGGAGACGAGCAGTCTGTATGCAGTGTTTTGGAGGAGCCCACGCCCTGCTTGTTGTCCTGCAGAGGCCAAACAGACGCCTCTCTGGTCGGCACGTCCCCCGTCAGCCCAAACACAAAGCAGCTCTGATCTCTTCATGACTCATCAGCGGCTCATTTTCTGCTTCATGGATCCTTTTCTGAAAACTTCAAACGAATAAAAGTCTCTTGATGTGGTTTTTATTGACCTGGAGTCCAGCCAGCCTCTGTTCTGCTCTGTTGGTGAGGAGAGGGTAAAAACTTGTCCCCGTGTTTTATGCACACGTCGCTCTGATTGGCTGACTGACGGCTGATTCAGGAGCAGCTGATGACACTTGACAGGTTTTGATTGACAGGTCTAATCAGTTGCTTTGACCGTGAGGCTGAATCATCAGTTGTCTTTTTTAAAAATCCGGTGACGCAAACGTTTCTCAAATCTGCCAAATGCCTGGGTGCTTGCTTCGGCTTCGTTTGGCTGACCACGCAGCTCCAACAGGACTTTACCGTTTGTTTCGAGGCCACATTAAAATGCTCAACCTATTTTATTATTTTACTGGTTATCAGACATGTTAAACTTGATGGAAAAGAAAAGAACATGCACTCAAGGTTTTAGTCCATCTGAAACAATCCTCTATATCTTAAAGCTGCAGTCTGCAGTTCTGTAGTGCAGTCTGTAAGTTTTCTAAAAATATATTTTTAACATATTTCTTCACTCTGTCACTATCTCCTGACAGACTGATGTTAGATAAAGTAATCTCTGAAAAAAAAAAAACTATAGTCCCCTTGCTTCTCTAAAAGCATTTCTAAAAAGCCACAGTGACCCGCTGTTAACCAGCCAATAAAAACAGAGTTTTTATTGAGAGGAGGTGTGGTATTGCATGAGGAAATCTGGAGTGGCAGAAAAGTATGTTAGACTGGTACAGGACATGTATGAGGACAGCAGGACAGTGGTGAGATGTGCTGTAGGAGTGACAGATAGCTTCAAGGTGGAGGTGGGAGTGCATCAAGGATCGGCTCTGAGCCCCTTCTTGTTTGCTCTGGTGATGGACCGACTAACAGATGAGGTCAGGCAGGAATCCCCATGGACTATGATGTTTGCAGATGACATTGTGATATGTGGTGAGAACAGGGAACAGGTGGAAGAGAACTTGGAGAGGTGGAGGTATGCACTTGAAAGAAGAGGAATGAAAGTCAGCCGTAGTAAGACAGAGTACATGTGTGTGAATGAGAGGGAGGCCAGTGGAACAGTGAGGCTACAAGGGTCAGAGGTCACAAAGGTGCAGGACTTCAAGTACTTGGGGTCCACTGTCCAGGAAAATGGGGAATGTGGTAAAGAGGTGAAGAAGAGAGTCCAGGCAGGATGGAGTGGATGGAGAAAAGTTTCAGGAGTGATTTGTGACAAAAAGGTGTCAGCAAAGGTCAAAGGAAAAGTTTACAAGACAGTGGTGAGACCAGCTATGTTGTATGGTCTGGAGACAGTGGCATTGACAAAAAGACAGGAGAAAGAACTGGAAGTAGCAGAAATGAAGATGCTGAGGTTCTCCTTAGGAGTGACAAGGATGGATAAGATCAGGAATGAGATCATCAGAGGTACAGCACATGTTGAACAACTGGGAGATAAAGTTAGGGAGGACACACTGAGATGGTTTGGACATGTCCAGAGGAGGGACAGTGGGTATATTGGTAGAAGGATGTTAGAAATGCAGCTGCCAGGAAAAAGACAAAGAGGAGATATATGGATGCAGTTAGAGAGGACATGAAGGTAGTTGGAGTGAGGACAGAGGATGCAGAGGACAGAGTGAGGTGGAGGAGGATGACTCGCTGTGGAGACCCCTGAAAAGGGAAAAGCCGAAAGAAGAAGAAGAAGAAGAACGAGAGTTTTTAACCAGCCAATAAAAACAGAGCTTCTCACGCTCCTAACCCACGCCCCCCCGTCCCCCGTCCCAGCCCGCAGCGGCCGCGCACGTTCTCGTTCAAAGTATTGCAAAGCGATGCAAAACTGTTTTGTATGTGACACAAATGTATTAAATTCCCCTTCTTCATCCCTGATATGGACTTTTCTTTTGTTTTTTTGCCAAAAGTCAAGTGATCGCTTCCTCCTCCACTGACTCATGACAGAAACATTGAGGAAATGAATGAATTTGTCACGAGCGAATTAAACTCATGTCCAACGTGGCTCTGCAGATTTCATGGTCTTCTGGTGTGCTGGACCAGCACTCCCTGTTTTTATTTTATTTTTTAGAACGTTTTATTAACAAATAATCACAGAACTTCGCAACGGCTGACAGGACATGAAGTGGAGGTGGAGCATTCGGAAGCAGAGCTGAATTTCACCGAGAGCAAGAGGGAGCAGAGCCATATATGGCTCTGAGGGGGAGGGACCAGAAACGTGTCTCCGTTCAAAAATTTCCTAAGTTCCAGCATGTTCCAGAAATTACATATAGTATCTTTAACTTCGGCACCTCGTTCTGTAGAAGAGTGAAATTTTAAACTAAGACATAAATCAGACGTTTAGTTTTCAGCCTCCGGAACTAAAACCAGAAGGCCGGACCAAAACACTAAACTCAGTCCAGTCAAATATAAAAATAAATGTTAGAATTAGTTATAGTTGGCATTCTAAGATGCTCCTATCCAAAAACCAAAACCTCAGTAATGTCTGAGTTTGAAAACTAAAAAATTAAGGTCATCCAGGTTTTTGTCTTTAAAAATACTTGTAGTCTAAGTAACTGATTGAATTAATTGAATTTCATGGACAAATATAACTGAGTATCAGAATAACAATGAAAATTTAACCCATGTTTAATAACATTACCTAATAGAAGTATATATAAAGAGTATTGGTACGAGCACTGAGCCCTGAGGAACTCCATGCCTAACTTTGGTTCTTACTCTGCTTCTGTAACCTGGAACACCTTAACAAAAATATGTGAAGCTGTCGACTTTGACCTCTCTAAGGGATTTTAAACAATTAAGTTCAATGCAGACATGTTCCTGTTTTTAATATTTTACCTCGTTTCATAATGTAGCTTGTTTTTATATCGTTCTCTATCACTACTTTTATTTACTTTTTATATGCATTTTATTGCTGTTTATTGTGTGTACCTCATCTGTGGTTTGTTTAAACTGGTCTCTTGAAAATGAGTCGTGACTCAGAGACTAACCTGTTTAAAGCTGCAGTATGTAGCTTTTTTTATGAACATATTTCTTCACTCTGTCACTACCTCCTGACAGACTGATGTTAGCCAGGTAATCTCTGAAAAAAAAAATATATATATTGTCCCCTTGCTTCTCCAGGTGGTAAATAAGCATTTCTAAAAAGAAAAGGTGACCCACCATTTTCCAGCCAATAAAAACAGAGTTTGTAACCAGCCAATAAAAACAGAGTTTGAATTTGAATCAGCCAATAAAAACAGAGCTTGAATTTTAAATTTAACAGACCACAAGGGGGCAGAGCGGGATCAGAATGCTTTGCCTGTTGAAAATATTTCTAAGTGCTGGAGTTCTACAGAAACTGCATACTGTACCTTTAAATAAAGGTTGAATGGAAAAAGTTATGAATATGATTAATGTAGGCTATTAACAGTGAACATTAATTAGATAATAAAGATCTGAACAAAGCTTGTTTTAGGAGAGAAGTATTTTTTGTACCTATTAATTTATTTTAAAGCCATTTGGCTGTCTCTTCTTGTTCCTTAATTATTCTAAAGTGGCCAAGTTACACAGAAACCCATTTATTATTATTAATTATTAACATATTTGTTTCTAATGACACTAAATGTACTAATAAAAACTCTAATGACACTAAATGTACTAATAAAAACTGTTCAGAGCCATTTGTTTTAAATTCACTTTTACCTTTTTAACATAAAATGATTAATTTAAGTAGACCTTTCATTTGAAACGCAAGCTTTTATTTTTATAGACGGTGCTATAATGCGTTCTAAAACTGAAGTGCAAATATTTTCATTTACAGTACTGCGATTTTTTTAATCACTGGTCATGAAGTAAAACCTGTTAATGGTTACATGTGTGTTTATTTAAACATTTGTGGTAAAGTGCATGCTTTTTTTAAATTTTATTTTTTTACATTTTTGGGCTCTAGTGGCCTTTATTGCAGAGGGAGAGGGCGAAACGGGGCAGAGAGAAGGGAGAGACACTGCAGATCGAAGCTCGTCGGGTCTGGGACGTGAACCCGCGATGCCTGCAGAGAAGGCTCAGCCTCAAGCATATGTGCTGCGCGCTTAACCACTACACCAAAGCGCTGGCACGTAAAGTGCATGTTTTACAGCATTTCGAAGACTTGGATTAATTTCTGTATTTACTTTAATAAAACAAGTGTAATGTTTTGCTTTGTGCATGTTTATTATGCGCATGATGGATGCAGATGATCTGGAAGTCCTTTAATCACAGATGAACTCCATTAATCACAGATGAACTCCATTAATCACAGATGAACTCCATTAATCACAGATGAACTCCATTAATCACAGATGAACTCCATCAGAGAGTTATGAGAAATCACAGTTTAAGTCCTCAGGAAGTTGCTGACCTAATCCACATCCATCTCCTTCAAAATAAAAGCAGGGATTTTAGATTTGCATGCAGGATTATTTATACATTTAATTTCTGTTTTTTTCTTCGACTTCTTGCTTTTGTGTTGGCTGTGAAATCAATTTGTGTTTTTTACTAGAATGTGACATTTCAACAAGCCATACATCTGATCAGAACTTTTCAGGTGGTGATAAATCCGTGCATAGTGAGTCATAACTGAGACCTGCAGCAGGTTTTATGGTTGTTCCTTCGTGTTTGCGAAGTGGGAAGCGTTGCCACCAACCTGTCTCTCCTGTGTGCACTCTACAGTTTTTTCTTTCTTTGCTTTGTGTCAAATATCTTGTTTGTCTCTGATCAAAGCTGCAGGAGCAGTGGAGCCGTCTCGTCAGCAGAATGAAAACTGTTTGTTTTCCGCAGCCTGCATAATAAGCGTGGTGCGTTTGTGTTCCTGCTGACCGAGCGCCTCGGCCCTGCTCTGGTCCTAGCCTCTAATGAGGGCTGCAGTGCAGGGAGCAAACATTAAAGCAGTTAGCCAGGAGCAAATTAATTCAAGAAAATCTCTTTAGTCTGCCTCGTTATACGTTTATGTCCAAACACAACTCGTGTACAGTATTCCTCTTCTTTAAATGCATTTTTTTTTTCTTTCAGCAAATCCAAAGAATGCACCTTCAATGCAGGTAAGACCTTTACTCTCCTGCTGTTGGGTTTTGTGTCATACAGTATTATCATATAAAGGTGCTGGTCATAACATTAGAATATCATTAAAAAAGTTATTTCAGTAATTCCATTCAAAAAGTGAAACTTGCATATTAAATTAATTCATTACACACAGACTGATATATTTCAAATGTTTATTTATTTTAATGTCGTTGATTATAGTGGACAACTAATGAAAACTCCAAATTCAGTATCTCAGAAAATTAGAATACTGTGAAAAGGTTCAATACTGAAGACACCTGGGGCCACAGTCTAATCAGCTAATTAACTCTAAACACCTGAAAAGGTCTTTTAAATGGTCTCAGTCTAGTTCTGTAGGCTACACAATCCTGGGGAAGACTGCTGACTTGACAGTTGTCCAAAAGACGACCACTGACACCTTGCACAAGGAGGGCAAGACACAAAAGGTCATTGCTAAAGAGGCTGGCTGTTCACAGAGCTCTGTGTCCAAGAACATTAATAGAGAGGTGAAGGGAAGGAAACAATGTGGTAGAAAAATTGTACAAGCAATAGAGATAACTCACCCTGGAGAGGATGGTGAAACAAAACCCATTCCAAAATTTGGGGGAGGTTCACACAGTGTACTGCAGCTGGAGTCAGTGCTTCAAGAACCACCATGCACAGACGTATGCAAGACATGGGTTTCAGCTGTCGCAATCCTTGTGTCAAGCCACTCTTAAACAAGAGACAGCGTCGGAAGCATCTCGCCTGGGACTGCTGCTGAGTGGTCCAAAGTTTTGTTCTCTGATGAAAGTACATTTTGCATTTCCTTCGGAAACTAGGAACTGTTAGTGCTTAGTGTATTTTTAGTTTAACCTTTTTCTTAGATCTTATTACTGTATTTGTTTTATGTTTTACACTTTTGTTGGATGTAACTGGGACCCTGTGTACACAATTTCATTCCACCACATGTACCACATGTGGTGTGCATGACAAATAACGAACCTTGAATCCTTGAATCTGCTTTTAAGGACCATGGTATTCCTGTTCTTAAAGAGGAAATTACCCCACTGTGAAACGATAGCTCCGCCCCAAGACAAGATTTAAAAAATGCAGCAAAGTGGGTGTGTCAAGAGGCACCGCCTAAAGGAGGGGAGGAGGCGGGGCCAGGACGAGAGACCGTGACATGCAACTAGCATTAGCATGATTTATGCAACATGGAGAGTTACATTAGTGAGGTGGAGGACTTTTTCAACCCCTCTCTCACCAGAAGCTGAGAGAGACTTGGAGCACAGCGGCCCTGAGCCTGGGCTAATAAATATACTGCCAACCTGAAAATTATATCGATCAGCGGTGCTTGTGCATTTATGTTACAGACTGTCAGTGAACGCATCGCGAGAGTGTGTGGCAAGCGCGCGGCTATGAGACAGAAAGGAAAAGTGCATAGAACGGAGCAATGAAGGGTTGTGCTGTTTGAGAAAGTGTATCGTGCGGTTTAAGCAATAAAGCAACGTCTGCTCCAAAACAGTATGTTTATTAAGCGTGCAGTGAAACATCACACTCACAATGCTAATGCTACGTTGCTATCGCTAATCCAACTCCCGATCTCTGCTTTGCTTGAACCCCTTTATACTAACCCAGCAGAAGATGTGACGATAGAGTGAGAAGACACGTCAGAGTGAACAGTCGTTGACCAATAAGAAAAATTAGGCTGCAGTACCACAGTTCAACCCATAGGATTAGTGTAAACACGTTTTTAGACCAAATATTGCCGATTTGAACAAATACACACAAAACATGAAAATTAACACCGACACAGTGCTATACAACATTTAACACACATTCTAGGGAGTTTATCAGATATAAAAAGTTAATTTGGGGGTAAGTTCCTCTTTAACTGGCCAGCAAACTTGCCTGACCTTAACCCCATAGAAAATCTATGTGGTATTGTGAAGAGGACCAGAGCCAACAATTTAGAAGAGCTGAAGGCCACAATAGCTATGTTTCCATCCAATTTAAATTCGATTTTTGAGCGAATTTTAGAAAATTTCGCTAAAATGTAAATTAAAATTATGAGGATCAGAAGTGTTTCCATTAAACTGGCTTGAAGCGCATCTGCAATGCCACGCAAAGCGTCTCTACGTCAGACGTCAGCGTCATTACGTCACACGTCAGCGCCATACGTCAGACGTCAGCGTTACGCACTTCCACAGTAAACAGGAAGTAGCGTTTGAAAACAGACATCTCGGCAAAATGGAGAGAATATTTCAGGTATGTGTTGCTATCGGGCAAGTTGTATTTATTCTGTCATGCCAACTAGTTTTAGCGATGTTACATGTTGTCCGGAGCGGAAACAGCTGATCAGTCACGTGACGTGAATGTTCGCTGCGGCAGAACTGAGTCGGCTAATCTGTTTCCATCTGTCGTTTAGCCGACTCAGCTCTGAATCGACTCCCCAAAAACTACCTCAAGCGAGCGTATAAACTTTAGAGCGACTTAGAGGAAGTTAACTCGAATTATGCCGTTTCCATTTAGCTTTTCTGATGCGATGCTTCATAATGCGCACCTAGAAACCTTGATGGAAACACGCCTAAACAGAACAACCTGGACTCTCATAACACCTGAGCAGTGCCACAGACTGATCAACTCCATTTCACAACGCATTGCTGCAGTAATCCAGACAAAAGGAGCCACAACTAAGTATTGATGCTGTACATGCTCATACTTTACATGTTCATACTTTACATGTTCATACTTTACATGTTCATACTTTACATGTTCATACTTTTCAGTTGTCCAACATTTCTAAAAAATATTTTTATTTTATTTTTTATTAGTCTTAAGTAATCTAATTTTCTGGGATTCTGAATTTGGGGTTTTATTAGTTGTTAGTTATAAACATCACTATTAAAAGAAATAAACATTTGAGATACATCAGTCTGTGTGTAATGAATGAATATAATTGACAAGTTTCACTCTTTGAATGGAATTACTGAAATAATTAAACTTTTTCATGATATTCTAATTTTATGACCAACACCTGCATTGCTTCATAACTAATGTCACAGTTGGGATTAGTTTAAAATGGGAAGAAAGGGCAATAATCTGTTTAACTCAACCTCTTCCACCTGACCGGATAATCTCTGCTAAACGAGTAAAAACCAGCGCTCCCCTTCAGACTTTCACCGACCTCCTTAATGTTTTTAATCTGCTCGTAGAGTGCAGGTTTAATGTTGGGGCTAAAGGTTAGAGCCGTTTATCTTCTAAATGAGCCATATTGATTTATTGATGAGCAACAATGTAATTAGTTACTGTTGAGGTTGAGCCTCCTGAGGGAGCATTTGGCTTTGAGTTGGCTCTTCACTTAACTGGACGAGCTAAAGTTGAGGTGTTTTTAGCTTTAATTGTCCAGTTTAATCATTGTTTTGTCAATGTCAATTTATTTATAAAGCACATAAAAACAACAGAAGCTGACCAAAGTGCTTTACAGTAAAAAAAAAAAGAGTAAAATGCATCTAGTGCCACTGAAACATAATAAAGTTAACAGTAAATACACAACAAATAAAACGAGCTCAAAATTTGTTCTCAGACTCTGCATGGATCAAAAGCCAAGTAAAACAGACGAGTCTTGAGCAAAGATTTAAAAGTGCCAACAGTCTGAGCGGTCTTTACTTTTTCAGGTAAACTGTTCCACAGTTTTGGATCAGCAACCGCAAAAGCCAGATCACCTCTGGACTTCATTCTGGATCTGGGGACGTCTAAGAGGAACTGGTTGTAGACCGGAGTGCTCTACTGGAGTGTAGATGTTGATAAGATCACATAAATATGACGGGGCCAGACCTTTTAAGATTTTAAAAACAAGCAATAAAATCTTAAAATCAATCCGATAGTGGACAGGGAGCCAGTGAAGAGAAGCAGGAACAGGGGTTATGTGTTCATATTTTTAGTTGAAGTTAAAAGACGAGCTGCTGCGTTCTGCACAGATTGTAAATGATACAAAGATGATTTGTCTAAACCAACATACAGTGAATTACAATAGTCCAAACGAGAGGTAATAAAAGCGTGAATCACCTTTTCAAGGTCTCTGAAAGAGAGACAAGACTTCACCTTGACAATGAGTCTTACCTGGAAGAAACTGGATTTAACAACAGCATTTATCTGTTTGTCTAATTTAAAAGCACTGTCAAAAATAACTCCCAGATTCCTGACATTGGAGTGGCTGTATGAAGCCAAGGGGCCAAGAACATTTAGGGTGTTGTTACATTTACCAAAGCTGATGGCTTCCGTTTTATTTTCATTTAAATTCAGAAAATTTTGTTTTAACCAGACTTAAATGTTGTTTAGAAAGTTTAAAAGTGGATCAAGTGGAGTGACCCTGTCTGACTCAATTGGAAGATATAACTGTGTATCATCAGCAAAACAATGAAAAGGAATGTTGTGTTTTCTAAAAATGGACCCCAAAGCAACATGTACAGATTAAAAAGCAGTGGACCTAAAATAGACCCTTGAGGGACTCCACAGTTTTATTCACCTTCTCTTGTTTTCTGTAGTTTTCATTCATTCATTCAACCTTTATTTAGGCAGGTTAATCCCATTGAGCCTCGAGGACTCATTTACAAGAGAGACCTGTCTGCAAGCTAAAGAATGATGACAACAGCAACAGTAGAATTTCCTTGAACAATCAACAATAGACAAAGCTGTAGAAGTTGAAAAGCTGTAAAGGAAATGCAACGAGCTGAGTCAGCAAAGCAAGATCAAACATGTATTTTTTTCATTTGGCCCATGAATTAAAACATGATTCAGGGAGCAGCAGCCGAAGTTTTGGCTCTGCGTGTCTGCAGAGACTCACTTCCTGTCTCCGTTCAGAGTTCCTAGTCGCTCGTTCTTCTCATGCTCTTCTTTTCTGTTCCCCAGAGGACGGCTACGTGAGGATGTTCCTCCGAGGTCGTCCCATCACCATGCACGTCCCCGACCAGCAGCGCGAGAGCTTCAGCCTCGAGCAGAAGGTGGCGCTCCCGGATAAAAAGCTGAAGCTTCAGTGGGTGTATCCTTCAACCGGGCCGACGCAGGAAAAATTCAGGAAAACTGTTTCCCCCGATCAAGACTAAGACGTTCAGATTCTAGCTAATGTTTTGCTAATGTTTTCTGTTGCATTCAGCTGGACTTTGAATGCTTTTAGCTGTCGTCCTGCTTCTTTTAGCTTTTAAAGTGTGGCTATTCATAGCTACATTTTCTACCTTTTAGTTGGCAGTTTTGCTACTTGTTGCCTTTAGCTAGCACATTTGCTACACGTTATTATTTATGCTATCTGCTACATTTTTAATTTTAGCTATGGCCCTGCTTCTTTTAGCCTTTAGCTGGTATCCTGCGTCTTTAGTGTTTGACAACACTGTTTCAGCTTCTTCAGCAGATATTCAGCCTTCAGTGTGTTTAAAGAAAATTTATTTTCTTTAGCTTAATCAGGTGTTTTAGCTGTTTCTTCTCATCGATGAGGCAGGAGCTGTGATTTGGAACCACTTTGGTTCTTCTGAGACACTTTAAGCAGCTAAAGTATAAAAGGCTCTCCGGCCCGCCTGCAGCGCTGTTGTTCCCTGACTCGGACCTGACCCAGGTACGGATACCGCGGCCGGGACTGCCGCTCCAACCTGTACCTGCTGCCCACAGGTGAGATCGTGTACTTCAACGCCTCGGTGGTGGTTCTGTACAACACGGAGGAGCAGCAGCAGAGACACTACCTCGGTCACAACGACGATGTCAAATGGTAAGACGACCCAAGTCCGGTCCTCGCAGCCGAAACGTGAACCTGCTGGGAGAAACTAATAACGGAGTGAATGTTTCTGAAGATTTCACTCTATTGTGATCCTGTTTTCTTCTGTATGTTTTTCAGCACAATCACTGTCCCGTAGTTTTGAAGCTGTTTCAACAAATCATAAATCAAAACGTTCAGCTCTTTCAGACAGTCCTGCTATGACTTTTGGTATTGGTGCAACTTTAGCTTTTTGAAATATTTAGCCTTTTCTGCCATTTTTTTCCTCCTAGGAAATGAATTGAGCTCATTTTACCTCCTTCAAATCTTTAGATGTGTTTACAACCTTTTACTGCTTATTTCACATTTTATTCTGCTTCAGCTTCTTTCAGCTTCCTTCTGAACATTTAAACCTTTTTCAGCTACTTTCAGCTAATTTCAGCTGTTTTGTGCTCCTTTCAGATCTACAAGATTTTTGTGCTTCTAATTTCTTTCTGCTAATTTCAGTTTATGCTCATTTGAGCTTATTTCTGCTAGTTTTTTTTCAGCTGCTATTTAGCTGTTTTTTAACGTTAGTTTAATCCTTTTCAGCTAAGTCTACATTTTGTGCACTCATTTAAACTTTTTCCAGCCTAATTCAGCAAAAATGTGCTCTGTACTTCCTTCTTTTCTGCTTTTTTAGCTATACTTTTCTGCTCTACTTATTCTAATTTCAGCTTTTTTTCAGACGATTTACACTTTTTGTGCTAATTTCTGCTTCTTTAAGCCTAATTAGGCAACATATACTTTCTGATTTATTCTGCTACTTAAAAAGCTTTTTATACCTTTTCAGCTAGCTTAAAAATATATTTTTAGCTAATTTCAGCTGTTTTCAGATACATTCAAGTTTCTCATGGTAATCTCTGCTACTTTCAGCCTAATTAACTTTATGTTAATTTCAGCTTCTTATGCTCCTTTCAGCTTATTTCTGCTAATTTCAGCTACTATTTAGCTGTTATGCTAATTTTAGCCTTTTCAGCTAATTTAACTTTTTTTTAGCTCATATCAGGTCTTTACAGTTCCTTCTTGTAGCTTAAGCTTTTTCTGCCTTTTCAGCTACTTTTCAGCAATTAGTTTTTGCTAATTGCAGCTTTTTATAGCTAATTTCATATTTGTTGTGCTGATTTTTGCTTATGTAAACAAAATTCAGCAAATATGTGTTCTTTCTTTCTTCTGCTAACTTGGGCTCGTTCTTCCATTTCAGCTACTTTTTTTGTTGTTGTTGTTAATTTCAGCTGTTTTTCAGTGTGTTCTTCTGCAATAGGCGTTCACACTGCAGTTTGCAGGAAGTGAAATTTGTCTAGTTGTTGTTTCCAAACGCTCGTTTCTTTCTTCAGTCTCTGGTTTAATATTTGTAGAGCGAGTTCAGTTTCCTTCTCCTCTCTTGTTGTTTTCATGTGAAAACAACCTCGAGCTTCAGTGCTGATCTGTAATTAAAGCAGTTTTAATCAACCGTCACCAGCTGACACCCTGAGCGTGCACGTGGAGCCACATGGAAACACTAATCCCTCCAGGGGGCGAGCTGAGAAAATTACTCATCTGCTCGTTCGCTTCCCACAATGCACCAGGACCGGTTCCTTTGAGCTGACAAAGCAGAGTTTTTATATTTTATCTACAAAGTTGAGACGATAGACGAGTTCTTTAAGGCCTCATTAAGTCTACGTGATATCATTTTACGTCAGTTGGGTGTTGAAAAATAAAAAGTACAAATTTCTCCAAGTTTCCTGTTTGTAAACAAATATCTGTGACCACATGACAGAACCACGAGTGGAAACCACCCCCAGGTCAGGAGGAGGCTCCCAGGAGTTCAGGGATCGTTGATCCTCAGCGATGGATCAGGAGGTGGATCGGGGTCTCGTTCTCAGTAATAAGGGCGTTGCTCCAGTCTGTTGTGGTGAAGAAAGAGCTGAGTCTAAAGGCAAAGCTCTGGATTTACTGCTCTGTCTATGTTCCAACCCTCATCTGAGGTTACGAGGTTTGGATCAGGACCAGATGAAGAACCAGATCCTGGATCCAAGCAGCTGAAAGGAGGGGTGGGGGTGGTGGGGTGTGTCTTGGCCTTAGAAGGAGGGTGAGGACCTCCTTCATCCAGGGGGAGCTCGGAGTAGAGCTGCTCCTCCTCTGCTTCAAAAGGAGTCAGCTGAGGAGGTTTGGGTCTGGGATCTCCCAGGAGGAGCTGCGGGGAGGTCTGGACTTCTCCTGGACCTGTTGCCTCTGCAGCAGAGCAGTGATGAGCGTTAGAAGATGAAATGACAGGAAGTTGTTCCTCCAGCTCGTTCATTGTTTACAGCCTAGAAAATGTCTCAACAGCTGGTTTAAACTTCACATCGTCGTTGTTGTTTGTTGTTGTTGTGTGTGTGTTTTTTTTTTCTTTTAACTTTTAAATACTTAATCACTTTCACCTTCTCCTTTTATCTTCCCAGCCTGAGTGTGCATCCCGACATGGTTACCATAGCAACAGGTCAGGTGGCAGGAAACTCTAAGGATGGGAAGGTACAGGTGAATCCTACCTGCTCACCACGTGTCCCTGAAGGTCACCAGATCTTTAACTGGGCCTCGGAACAAAAAATGGTTTTATTTTGTATAATTGTTTGGAAGAGCTAAAAGTTGTTAACAGTTCTGTATTATTATTATCATAGTTATTGTTATTATGACTGTCAGTGGCGGTTCCTGAAATGTCCACCAGGTGTGCTATTTCTCCAAAATGACCCCCCCCCCCGCCAAATTCAAATAGTTTTTTTTTTAAATCAAATGCAGATTAATACAAGGTCAACAGAACAATTAAATGCTCAGGATGAGAAGAACCAATTTGACTCACTAAAACAACAAAGAACAAACAAAATATATATAAATAAATAAATTATATATAAATTATAGAAAGGAAAATAAGTGAGATTAAAACATTTCTGCATTTCTACTTGCAAGAGGCTTTGTTTTCATTCTCCAGATCAATACAGTGTTAAGAAATAGTAAAACACCACAAGTGACATTTAGTATATAAAATTATTAATGTTTGATCATTTTTTATAAGCAAATTAAAATAAATGTAGCCATCAGAGTCCAATACTGTACAATAACCTGCGCTGGCAACCTAACTCCACAAACAAACAAAGAAAAAAACAAAATCACCAGTTGCCACTTTTAGAATAAACAGTCGGCTGAAGGCTTTTATCACAAACAGAGCACCTAAAAGTGGAGAGGATATCAGTCAGAAATGCAAATAGACATTGGATAAAGGGCTTTCAATGATATAAAACTTACCTGAGCAAGCCTGCTTGAGTCACTGACCGCACGGCTAATTTTCCAGACAAAAAAATTAAATAAATAAATAAACGGCCGGAAATGCTTAAACGGCCGGAAATGCGCAATCAGTAGGTAGAGCTCACGTTGGACTGTCCAGGGCGGTGAAAACTGTGCCCAGCATCTTCCCATTGTTTTGTAATGTTGTGGAATAACTGCGCATGTGCCATTTATAACGAGAGTCTATGGAAAAGATCCATGCGCCCCAAAACAGGAAATATGTCACCAGTCAGAAAACGTTTTTTTGAAACAAACAATATAACTCATCATTACTTATAAAATATTTATCCTACACAATTAAAAACATATATGCATATATTTCGAAATATTTTTATTTTATTATTTCATTTTTTTAATATATTTTTTTAGAAGTCTTCAATGTAAAATGGTCCAGAAGTTCCAGTGAGGCGGCGCCCTAGCGCCCCCTATTGGCCGGCCGCCCCTGATTACTGTTATTATTATTATTAAATATTTTATGTCTGTTGAAGACTGACATTATAGCATAGTGTCCCTGCGTCCATTTGTACGTCTTTGAACTTACATAACGTCTGATCCGCTCGAGATAATTTAATGAAAGTTTGTGCACATCAGCATCATCACTGGGCAGAGTGTCTCGTGCACTTCTCTCACCCCAGCTCCAAGGTCAAGGCCACAAATTAAGGTCAAAGTTATACAAGAACTTTGCTTGTCTGGGCCACAACTTCTGATCCGCTCAAGATAACGTAACAAAACTTGACAGATGAATGAGTCTCTTTCTTCTCGGCGTTTGTCGTCGTCTCTTGTTTTTTCAGACTAATTGCAAAGAATCAGAATTATTTTCAAAAGTTTGGCTTCATTTATTTGTGGATGAGATGAAACTAAACAACAGTGAGATTTTTATGCGACGAAGATAAAATAACAGATTTTTGTACAGTTTTGATATTTGTACGGTTAAAACCCATTTTTAAAAGGGTTTGAGATTCCTTAAACAGAGAAATGCTGGAACGCCGACAAAGAGGCGGAGCTTAGAACGTGTTACTCATTTTAATTGTATTTGTAGTTTTTGAGCTGAAAACACAAACGGGACAGTTTATAGTATTCTCCTCTTGGGTTTGACCCACGCTGTGTTTTTGGTGCCGTGTTTAATCGTCCTCATTCGATGTTTCTGCTGTGTGTCCAGCTGCTCGCTCCTCACGTCCGGGTCTGGGACTCCGTGAGCCTCAACACGCTCCACGTGATCGGGATGGGCGTGTTTGACAGAGCGGTCACCTGCGTGTCCTTCTCCAAGTCGGTGAGCAGCCGTTTGATCTGCGCCGCAGGTAAAATAACTCAAAACGTCTTCTTACTGAAGATCTTCTGCTCTGCTCCAATGTCCAGAACGGTGGAAGCTTCCTGTGTGCCGTGGACGACGCCAACGATCACATCCTGTCGGTCTGGAACTGGCAGAAGGAGAAACAGCTGGCTGATGTGAAGGTGATCAATAATTAAAATCTACTGATCATAAATAAATTAGGGATGGGGCAGATCCGATCCAGTATCGGTATCCGATACCAGCATAATTTAAGTATCGGATATCGGATCCAACCTGCCGATATTTCCGATCCAGCTTCAAAGAGCACTTGTGTTTCATCACATTCTGTGACTGCCGTCAACATTGTGTGAGTTAAACCTAATGAAGACTCTCTTGAGCCTTACAACAGGAAACTCACAAACTTTAACGACACACAAGAGGCAGGTCTATACCACACACATGTCCTTCTCACTCATGGTGCAGCTGGAAAAACAAAAAAAACCGCTGAGCATGATGGGAAAGACGACACCGCCCACTCCCCTTAACCACTAAAAGAGTGGATTTTGTTGTATTTCCCATAATGCTTAGCAGTTTTTTAGTTTTCCAGCTTTAGGTGCAGCTGGAAAACTAAAAAACCGCTAAGCATTATGGGAAAGACAACAAAATCCACTCCCTTAGTGGTTAAAGCTGCACTATGTAACTTTGTAATGCAGTCTGTAACTTTTCTAACAATATATTTTTAACATATTTCTTCACTCTGTTAGAAAATAGTTAGAAAATTAGAAAGAGTTAGTCATTTTGTACTGTTGTCTGAAGATTATTATTGTTTAATCTGATTGTTGGAAAAAGTTGGTTGAAGATTATTATTGTTTACATGGTTGATTATTGTTGTTTAATCTGATTGTTGGAAGTAAGGGGCAGATATAATAAGATTTATTCTTCTTTCTGCTACCTTTCATTTTTTTACATTTTGTACACAATCATTTATGAGATTGTCTTGTATTGTTTCTTTTGTAAAAAAAATAACAAATTTAATAAACATAAACTCTGTCACTATCTACTGACAGACTGATGTTAGACAAAGTAATCTCTGAAAAAAACTATAGTCCCCTTGCTTCTCTATCAGCATTTATAAAAACACTAAAAACACAGAGTGACCCGTCCTTAACCAGCCAATAAAAACAGAGTTTGTAACCAGCCAATAAAAACCGAGCTTGAATTTGAATTTCAGCAGAGCCTGAAAAAGAATGCTTTTCCTGTTGAAAATTTTTCTAAGTTCTGCACTCTACAGAAAGTTACACATAGCATCTTTAAGGGGAGTGGATTTTGTTGTCTTTCCCATAATGCTTAGTGTTTTTTTTTGTTTTCCAGCTTTAGGTGCAGCTGGAAAACAAAAAAAATGCTAAGCATTATGGGAAAGACAACAAAATCCACTCCCTTAGTGGTTAAGGAGCGTGGACTTTGTTGTCTTTCCCATAATGCTTAGCGGTTTTTAGTTTTCCAGCTGCACCATGAGTGAGGGCATGTGTGTGGTATAGACTTGCCTCTTGTGTGCTGTCAAAGTTTGTGAGTTTACTGTTGTAAGGCTCAAGAGTGTCTTCATTGGGTATATCTCACACAATGTTAAAATGAATAGTCTCCGTACAAAAATTTCATTACTGTATACCAGTGGCCGGCCGTGCATTTCACACCTAGGCCTTCAGTAGTGCTCCGTCTGAATCAATCCAAGCCTCAATAACTATTTTATGGCTATAAAACTTCTACTACAGGTACAGCTGCGACACACATAAAAAAAGCATCAAAAATAACCTGATAAAACTGCAATATTATTTAGGAATATAGCAACATTTTACTCACCAAAAATCCTGATTATTTGTTATTACACTGTCTTTAATATTATATTAATAATTGATAATAATAATAATTGATAATTGATAAATATTTAATATCCCCGGGTAATAATTTGAGGTCACAGCTTCTGTTATGAGCTTGTCTGATATTAGACAGAGTTTTGTGTGAGACAATAAAAAGATGGCAAAGATGCTGAACAGGACACATTAATGTATTATAAAATTATAAAATGAATAAATAAAATAAAATAAATAAGTTAGTTGAACCTTTGAAATTGTGGGTTTTTTTTTAAAACACAAAGACAATTTACAGACATATGAAAGGGAAAAAAAACAATATATAAAATGAAAGGTAGCAGAAGAAGAAAAAAATCTTATCTGCTCCTTCTTAAAACAAAATCAAACAATCAATTCAAACAATAATCATCTATAAATAATATAACAAAACTCATCAATTTGAATTTAGACACTCACCAGAATGTCTGGAACAGACTAGCAGGTGTCTTGGGACATGGAGAAAGTTGTATCAGGACGTGTCACCGCTCATATCCAGGCCATTCATCTACTTTTTGTTACGTCCAACACATGAGCTGCTTCGTGTTGTTTCCAGCAGGAAACGGTAAACAGAAAGTCCGTTTTCTATCTTTTTACCTTTCCGGTCGTGTGACCGGACATTACATCCAATAACACAGCAAGTTTGGACCATTGCAAAACTGTTAAAACCTACTTAGATTCTAAAAAAAAAAAAATGCGAAAAAGCTTATATTAGTGGACAGCCCGATTAGCCATTAGCTTCCACTCCGCGGACGTGACGTCACACATTGACTATCCAATTAAAACATGTGAATACGCTGATGTTTCCATACGGCGTACAGAAAATGTAAGTGTTGCAGAGAAGGCTTTTGGTGTCGGCCATAGACATTAACTCAAAATCTGATTGGTTGAAGCAACAGCTTGGTCGACAGTGCTGCAGGACTAGCAGAACTGCCATAGAAGGCCTCCAGTTGACCTGGCAACAAATAGTGGCTGAAATGTGATTGGTTAAATGCTTAAATATGAAAATACGTCTGGATGCAGCGCAACCGGGGGGTAGCAATGAAAGGAAGCGGACAGACCATTTGGAATTATGTAATACGTATTCATGGACAAAATATAATAAAAAATAAAAATATATAATTTTTAGTTTTAATTTTTAATTTAAAATAATTTTAAGGCCTTCTCTGCAGGCCTTGAAGGCCTTGAGGGCACACCACTGCTATACAGATTCACATACCTGAAAAGTATTGGTATCGGTCGATACCCAGTTTTTAAGTATCGGATCAGAAGTGAGAAATGTGGATCGGTGCATCCCCTAAAATAAATGTTGCACTTATGGATCAGAAGTGCTGACGGAGATGTACGTTAAGTTAACCATGGTCACTTCTCCCCCTGCAGTGCTCCAACGAGTCTGTGCTGGGAGCCATGTTTCACCCCATGGACACCAACCTGATCGTCACCTGTGGCAAGTCTCACATCAACTTCTGGACCATGGAGGGCAACACCCTCACCAAGAGACAGGGCCTGTTTGAGGTACGGGGGCTCCTCTGGTCGGAGCAACCGCTCAGTCCTGCCGGACGTTCTTATATTTGACTGTGTCTTTATAGAAACACGAGAAACCAAAGTACGTGCTGTGCGTGGCTTTTGCTGAAAATGGAGACGCCATCACCGGAGACTCCGGTGGAAACATCTACATCTGGGCCAAAGGTACGATCAACACCGGTCAACCTGAGAGGAGTCGCCGCTGTCCGATAATCATATAATAATAATGATTTTATTTAAAAGCGCCTTTCAGGACACCCAAGGACACCTAACAAACCAATACAGTTCAAACATCAGCAGTAACAAATTGAAATATAAAATACATAAAGAATATAAAATACAAAATAATAAAAATACATTTAGTAAAGTTAATGATAAGCTAGTCTAAAGAGATGTGTTTTCAGGGCAGTCTTGAACAGAGAAAGGGAGGTGGTGTTTCGAAGGTCTGGTGGTAGAGCGTTCCAGAGGTGAGGGGCAGAGCAGGTGAAGGCCCTGCTCCCCATGGTGGAGAGGCGGGCAGAGGGTACATGGAGATGTAGTGAAGAGGAGGATCTGAGAGAGCGTGATGGGATGGAGATTTGTAGGAGGTCAGATAGATAAGGAGGGGCAAGGTTGTGGATAGCTTTGAACGTGAGAAGTAGAATTTTGAAGATGATGCGTGATTTAACCGGGAGCCAGTGGAGCTGCTGCAGGACAGGAGTGATGTGATCATAGTAGGAGGTTTGAGTGATGACACGGGCAGCTGAGTTCTGGACCATCTGTAGCTATTCAACAAGAATAATCCATCCAGAGAACCTGACCCTGGTCAAATGTATCTACCTGGATGACTGAGCATGCATCAGAACACTTGTAGCTAACATTTAGCTACCTTTAGCCAATTAGTTAACTGTTGCTAACGATGAACAAATGAATGAACGATGAATTTACAAACGAACGTTGACACCGTTACTGAACAATTAAAGTGTGAAGGGCTGAAGGACTTCACTAAGATTTTCTGACAGCTGAAAGTGAGTTGTTAATAAGCCTGTCGCGATAAACAATAAATCAGTTAATCACATTATAAATGAAAAATATCAACCTCATTTTCATTTATCAGCTTTGTTTCTTCGTGTCTCTCTCTTTCTACTGAAGACACTGGATGACAAAAGGCTCAGCTCCGGTGTTCTTCACTGACCCCTCCCTTTCTCTCTTTCTCTTTAAAATCTGTTTTAACCGTCCAAAACCACATTTTTGGATCGTTAAAAGCAGCTGAGAAACTAAGCTACGAGCCACAGGCCAACCTCAGAAAAAAACCTCCGTCTTGTCGAAGCTCCAAAATTCACAGTTGAAACTCGTGCCTTCGTGTAAAAAGTTGTTTTTCTCTGCAAATAGAAGCTGAGAACTTGTCTACTGATTTTTTTTATTAAAAGCTTTGTGTGCAAAATGCTAAAGAGCTCAAACCACACCGAGCGTCCTCCATTTTGAGAACCAAAGAGAGACAGCCCATGTCACGTCAAGTGGCCTCCCTCCCATTTCTCTTAAAGAGAGACGCTGCTCGCTCCCTCACTATCCATACTTCACCTCAAACAGTCTTGTACTACACTCAAAACAAATTAAAAATTTCTTTTTAAATTTGACAATAATTACGGTACCAATTATTGTCAAATTTCAAACAATATTATCGTTTATCGCAATAATTTCTGAGACAATTAATCGCCTGGCAAAAATTGTTATCTTGACAAACCTAGTTGATACAGTAGCAACAGTTAACTAATTGGCTAAAGGTAGCTAAATGTTAGCTACAGGTGTTCTGATGCATGCTCAGTCATTCAGGTAGATAAATTTGACCAGGGTCAGGTTCTCTGGATGGATTATTCTTGTTGAAACGTTTTGTCTTTTATTCAAAAGACTTCTTCAGTCTGAGGAGCTGTAGAGCAACCATGGACTTTGTGGAGGTGAGGGTATACATTACAGCAAAGACTGGTTCATCCCAAAGATCCAGTCCCCCGGCACAAACAGAGTAATATTGTGTATGCTGTTCAGTGTCAGGAGGGTGATCAGTCTTATATCGGGGAAACTAAACAGCCACTGGCCAAAAGGATGGCCCAGCACAGAAGATCAACATCATCAGGTCAGGACTCTGCGGTCTACACTCATCTCCAGGTCAGAGGTCACTCTTTCAGGGATGAAGATGTTCACATCCTTGATAGAGAGGAACAATGGTTTGAGAGAGGAGTAAAGGAGGCCATCTTTGTGAAAAGAAACCATCCATCATTAAACAGAGGTGGAGGCCTCCGGGTTCAACTGTCCCCCTCTTACAATGCTGTTATTGCTAGTATCACTCAGCCCTCTGTGAATAGCAAACAACCATCAGGGTGCTAACAATCCATCATTAGGCTGATGGTCCTCCTTGATCATGTGAGCAGCTGGTTCTGGATGTCACCAACAAACTGGTTGATCCACTGTGAGAAGGTGCTATTTATAAGACTGAGTTTGTTGCAGCTCCTCAGGCTGAAGAAGTCCTTGGATAAGCGATAACGTGTCGACAAGAAGAGTCCATCCAGAGGACCTGACCTTGTTAGATTAGCTAAAAGTAACAAAAGGTTTGGCTAATAGTAGCAGGACTGTAGCTGGATGTTAAAAGTAGCAAGAAGACAAAAACTGAGCTTTGTGCAAAGAGAACAATAATGTTGAAGGAAGAGAGATTTTATTCTTATGGTAGATTAAAAAATTTAAAGTTTACACCATTCATACAGAGACTAACTCAATGCACCTGTTATGATTTCAGCTATAAATCACTTTAAACGTCTTAACGTTTTGATACGTGAACAGATAAAATTGTGTAGAAGCAGATTCCAAACACGTACGCAAAAAAAAGTATCCAAACAGGAAAACAAACTGTGCGCGCTGAATATTCGCTCTTTTTTAAAATCCTGGGAGCTCGAGAAGATTGGACCAACAGAACCTCTGTCACCTCGCAGGCGGGAACCGCATCAGCCAGGCGGTGTCGGGCGCGCACGAAGGAGGCGTCTTCTCCATCTGTGTCCTGAAGGACGGCACCATGGTGTCCGGAGGGGGCAAGAACCCAGTATTGCTTTGAGTATCGAAGACGTGATCACCGTGGTGTCTGCAGCTTTACTCACGCTGCTCAGAAGAGACATGTCCCTCAACAGGCGTCTCTACGCCTGGCTACTAGGTGCTCACGATTACATTAAACATTCGTAATGAATTGTATAATGCATATTTTGGCACTGACCAGTCAACGATCACTGTATTTCATTATTCTTTATGCTTATCGTCCCTCATGTGCTCCAGGTACAGACATTAAAGGAGGAATGGTGGCGCCGCACCCCACCCTCTCTGCCACCATCGAGGAGCACACTTCATTCTACTTCAACACCTACTCTAAAGATTTCCTTGTGAAGGTAGCTTTTTTAAAACTACAATTCAGTTTTGTTACAAGAAATTTTAGATAAGAAGCCTAAGCATTGTAAAGTTATAGCCATAATGATTTTGCTTAACATTAAAATAGGAGAACAATGAGAAACATTTTTATTAATTCTGTCTTGGAGGAACCAAAACCCATTTCCAAACACGTACGGTTTTCTGTGGTTAAGAAAATTCTGCAGATACAGTAAATATCTCTGGGGGAAAAAGAGAAATAAAAGCACAAGTTAAGCTTATGTGTCAGGTGTTTCAACAGTGTATGAATAAATGTTTGTCAATCTTTACCCCATTTGTTCATGCAACATTTTTATTTTTTTGTATTTGTGTATAAATGACAAATAAAAAGTATTAGGTGACTAAAGGATGACTGAACAGCCTTAAAGAGAAGTTGAGTGTTGTCTCTGAACATTTTGTTCAGGTGAGGGTGTCTCCCGTTTCTCTTGTTCTGATTTGTTTCTGTTTCTGACTCCAGGCTTTGATTAACATCCTCAAACAGAAGGAAGCAGATGGTGATCCAGAAAGTGTGATCCGTTACCTCAAACCCTTTCGCATCATTATCAGCCTGCTTGATAAACCTGAGATAGGTAGGAACCTTTGATCAGTGCTACAAAGACTTGTTAAAAAACTGGTTTTCCAAACCGGTTTCACTGATGAGATTGTTTCTGCTCAGGTCCGACTGTCTTGAGCTGTGTGTTGTTGGAGGTGGTCCGAGCTTTTCACCGTTACTGTCTGGAGATGCTCAAGGAGGAAAATACTCCCAGCTCAAGGCTCTCGGGCAACCAGCTTTCTAGGTGAGAACAACAAATGTTTCGTAGGTCCTTGCACCTGCAACGAAGAATCTAATAAACTGACGAGTCTTTTGTTTTCCTTTAACAGTAAGATAAAAGAAAATAAGAACGCTTTGGAGATCATAAAGACGATGAACATGCTCGTGAGCTCCACAAACAGTGAATACCTGTGGGAATACATGACTCGATGCTTCTGCTCATCTCTCAGGTATGTCAAAGATGATGCAGTAAAACTTCAAACCTACGAGTTTTGGAGAAAAAAAAAACTGGTATACAGTGACAAGAAAATTAATTATAACAAAAAATGAAAGCAAATAATTTAAACCCTATCATGCTATGAAAATAATTGAACATTCTTAGAATTATGCCGGCAAAGCATTTGGAAAATTTATAAATTGTTTACCGCTGAAATTATGTTTATGATAAAACTAAATAAAATTTAGCATTCTTCGAAGGAGTGCGTATTTCCCCAAAAATGGCTAAAGTTTTAAAACAGAAATATCACAGGCATTCTGTTAGCACTCGCAATATGTGTTAAAGAAGGCTCTCACCTACTACCACATCAAATTTTAGCTTAATGTCTGCACAACTGACCAAGTCATTGCCATTTTTGTGTTGGCTAAGGCTGATTAACTGTGGTGGCATCTTGAATAGGCTTGACTCTAAAATATATATATATATATTTTTTTTAATTTAATTTATTTATTTATTCATTTTACATTGTGCTACATTTAATATTAAAAGCAAAAAAACATAAAATGAAAGGTGGCAGGAAGAAGAAGAAATCTTATTATACCTGCCCCTTTTTTCCAAAACAAAAAACAAAATCAATACAAACAATTCACTCCCAACAATACTCGTCAATGAGCAATCGAACCAAAAGAGTAACTCATTACAATTCTAAAAATGTCTAGTACAATAAACAATTTAAAGACATTTTTAGTATTTTGTTAACAATTTAGTTTTGATCATTTTTTAAACACAAGCACTGATTTTGCAGATTTAACTTCATTTCCTAAACCATTCCACAAATCAACTCCCTGTATTGAAACAGACCGTCCCTTTAAACTTGGGGCGGCCGTGGCGTAGTGGTAATGGCAGTCGTCCCCCGATCGGAAGGTTGGCGGTTCGAATCCCGGTTCCCCACACCATGTGTCGTTGTGTCCTTGGGCAAGACACTTAACCCCGAGTTGCTCCCGGTAGGACTGGAAGGCGCCTTGCATGGCAGTCTGCCGCTACCGGTGTATGAATGGGTGGATGAATGGGTGGATGGTTGGTATTGTAAAGCGCTTTGGGGCCCCTCATAGGGGGCTGGAAAGCTCTATATAAATAAGCTCCATTTACCATTTACCATATACTGAGGTTTTGTAAAAATCTCAGTTCCCTTAAGACTATAACAGCTCGTCCTCTTAACAAAAGTAATTTTAACATTAGAAGGCAGTACTTTATTATGGGCTCTATACATTACCAACAAAATATTGTAGTCCACTAAATCATAAAACTTCAGCAACTTAAGTTGTTGAAATAATATATTTGACGGATGACAGTAGGGTTTTCTTGTAATAATTCTCACAGCTCTTTTTTGTAAAATAAAAATCGGCTTCGTTATGGTTTTACACGCCTTTCCCCAAACTTCAACACAATAAATTAAATGTGGAACAAAAATTGCATTTTATAACAGATACAGAGCTTTATCATTCAACAAATCCTTCACTTTGTACAGCACCACAGTAGATCTAGATATCTTAAGTTTAACCGAATTTATATGCTGTTTCCACGACAGTTTGTCATCAATAACCACACCCAAAAACTTCACCTCGCTTACTCTGTGAACTTCAACACCATCAAATTTAAAAGAAAAATCCATAGTATTCTTTTTATTACGAAATAACAATAATATAATCACTTGCAGATGCAAACATCAAATGAATACTTTTAGAGGGTGTCACTGAAATGTATCTTGTTTCGTCCGACATTTTGCTGATCGACAAATTAACGTACAGACATAGACAAAAGGTGATTGCCCGCCTTTCAAGGCACCAGACAGTGATTACTTTAGCTGTTCCATAGGAAACAAAAAAAGTTATTTTTAATTGGTAGATTCAGGAAACAATTTTTATTTTTATTTTTTTGTTTTGTTTTTTACTGAGCACCATGTTGAGAAGCTTTAACAAGTGATCAGTTTTACAACCTTACAGACTAAGTGCTTAAAGATAACACCTTTTACCATTTGTTTTTTCTTTAACCATTTTTGTACAGACATTTCTGGTTTCTCTGACAACTTTTGTGATGTTATGTAATGTACACTGACAAATTAGCTTTCTTCCTCATGAGGGAGTTTTTTTCTTTCCACTGTCACCTTCATGCTTGCTCAAGATGAGTCTGTGATGGCGTTAAATTCAAAGCTGCTCCTCTGCCAAATAGTGTTAACTTATTACTTTTATATATGAATGTTTCTGTTCAGTGCCCTGAGATGACTTCTGTTGTGACTTGGTGCTATATAAATAAACTGAATTTAATTGAATATATACAGTATATGTGGGCATCCTGATTATTTGAGGAAACTATTCTTTCTATCCATATTCATGCTCAATAATCCAGGTAGAAAAATGCTTTATAGGTTTTATATTATAAAAATATATTGTGGAAAAAGTGCAATTTCCTCAAATGACTGGTGCGGCCAGAAGATTAATCTATGGTGGCCAAGGCCACCAATGGCCACCCTGTGGCTCCTCCATTGCTCCTGGTGGTGGATAACATTGCTCCCTCCACTTGCCAGCATCTGTTGCGTTGCACTGCCTTGGACAAAAAACAAAACAAAGCCTGAAGACTTGCTTCTATTTCTATACACAGTGTAACTCCTACCCACTTGAATATTTTGCACCCAAAACACTCTACTTGTGTTCCCTTTTCAACTCCAGTCCAGAAAAACAGATAAAAAGCCCAGATCAAAATCTACAAACACTTCTTGTTCAAATCCCTCAGCGTGGGGGACATCAGCATACTGCTTGTTCTTTTTCTTTTTAGTACTGTATTACTCTTTTGTTGCTCGTGCCCTAACTCTTGAATATGTTACTCACCAGCATATATATACTGTATTTATTTAATAAGACATCATTTTTATGTAGTGTTTAAGTCATTTCACCTTTTATTTACCTGTCTTCCAATTTTTATTAAAGCATTTTTTGGTTTAGTTTTACAAATAAAGCTAAATCTAGACACAGTGTGTTCACCAACTCCCTTTGTTTGCTCTTAATAGTAAATAAAATGACAAGAATTTGTTTTGTTCGTTTTTCATGGCAGTGAAAACACTGATCCACCTCCTGAGCAGAACTGCAGCGATCCTACTCCGACTGTCACAGAAACGTCCAAACTCATCATTTTCCTGCTCGACGTTCTTCCTTTGGTGATTAACACACACACACACACACACACATCACTAGTTTCTTCTACATAAATATTCCTGCTGTGCCTTTGAACCCATTTAATGTAAGCTAGTTACCAAAATGCAAAATTATCTACTGTGAATTCAAACAGCAGAACAAGAGCTTAGTGGTTAGCACTGTTGCCTCTTAGCAAGAAAGTACTGGGTTCAGTCCCCAGGTTGGGCCTGGGGTCTTTCTGTGTGGAGTTTGCATGTTCTCCTTGTGTTTGCGTGGGTTTTCTCAGAGTACTCTAGTTTCCTCCCACAGTCCAAACATGCATAAGTCTGCCATCGGCCCAGGCCTCCCTTGCAAAATACTGTAGATCTCTGATTTCAGTGGAATTTGCCTGGTTAAACAAACATTTATACATAAATAAATAAAAATAACACTAAAATAAAGTTGAAGAAAAACTGATGGTTTTTAGAAAGTTTGAAGTACAAATACTTATATCCAAGTCTATAACACCCTTATAGAAACCCTTTTGTCAAACGGTCTTTTTGCAGTCAAAAAACGCTAAGACAGTAGAAAAAGGCATACATTGCTCACAATATGTAACAGGTAGTATAAGAAGCACTGACTCATTTTTCCTTGATTCATCCTAATGATCCAATAATGGTGTTTACATTTGCAAGATGATCAGATTCAGACTTTGTTGTCCTGTAAAAATGTATTGTTCAACTGGCTAACTTAAGGGATCAGGTTGTTAAATTTATCGTCTAGATAGCAACATTCTTTTAATGATTTAGTTGTGCTGTGCACCCTTTGTGTTTTTACAGGAGCTTTACGCTGACATCCAGTCACATTTCCTGCCAGATATGCTTGACACCATGCTGCAGGCGCTGTGTCGCCACATGGATTCTGTCTGTATTGAAGATGTCACACAGGGGCTGCGCGCCTGCTTCAAGGTCCTGAGTAAAATCCAGATGCCTGTGGCTTACATGGAAGTTGAAGGTGGGGCGCACACAGAGAAGATGGAGTTACAGACTCCTGAGGAGGAGACCACAAAAACACGGGTGAGTTTTCTTTTTACCATCGGTGCCACTGTAGTGGATTTATTATTTATTAAGAAAATGTTGTGTATCTCATCATGTCTTTTCTACTTTCTCTAGGATTTGGAGAATGAAGGCAAGAAAAATGGCAGTGTTAATGGTCATCAGGAAGATGACCAGGAGAGGCAAGATGGAGGAGAGGAAGATGAGCCTGCAAATGGTGTTTATCCAGCTCTGAGGTCTGAAGACAGTGGATTGGGCATCAGCGCCTCAGCATCAGAGCAGCACCTCTCCCTGGGAGTGACGATGGGAGCTGAGCAAAATGGAATAAACAAAACCAGTGAGGGAGTGTGGAGAAAGGGAGGTGGTGTGGACACCATGGCACAGTGTCTGCAGAACATCCTCGCCTTCATAACCACAAGGTAGACCTGGGAGGAAGGTGAAGGTGGATAATACATAGCAGCTCTTCAAGAGCATTTTCTAAACTTTTTTTAAATTATTTTCCTGTTTCAGATACTTGATGGTGCAGGTGGAAGATGTCAGGGGACCAGATCCAGAACCCCAACATGACACAAGTCCTACCTCTGTGGAAGGAAAATCTTTGTTAGGTGGACGGGAAATTAAAGACAAACTGACTGAACTGTTTACACCAAATAAACGTAAAGCCCATGCCTCCCCTGAAGCCGAGTTCCCAGTGTCCCCCTGTGAGAAGAAGAAGGATCTTTTACTTGTAAGGTGCTTGGACTGGACAGCTGGTTACATGCCCCGGGGGAGGGCTGAGATCTCTGAGGCCTGTCGACAGGCCTTCGTCGCCACCTGCCACCTGCTGCTGGAGAGCACCACCTTCCCTGTTTACCTCAGTGAAGAGGAGATGCTTGCTCTGCACACAGACATGTTTGGTAGCAGAGGTTAGTGGACTAATGAGTGTATAATAGCGTTGCATGTCACAAAAGACTGATCAGACTTGTCTTTGTTTACCTCAGGCAATGATGTGGCCAGCTTACCTGTGTGGCTCAGGTCCTTGATGATTCTGTGCTGCATGTCCAGGGACCACAACATCCAACACACTGCGTTAGCTTCCCTGTTGGAGCTCATTAACCACTCCCTGTCCTTAGCGCTGGTCATTCAGGACAAGCACAGACGATATCAGAGCTCCGAGTCAAACCCTCTGAGTGGGCGGCTGCAGATGGCTACCGTGCCCCCCATCGACCCAGTTTTGCTCAGCGCCATCGAGGACCGCACAGATTTTTATCAGGTCAGATACCTGTTTGTGTAAAACTAAACCCGGTGTATGTAATACGGTATTTAGGATGTTTGTTTGTGATCCAGAGGGTGTCCAAGGTACTGTGGAGTCAGCTGGACACGGAGCAGAGGGAGCAGCACGTTTCCTGTGTGGATCTGTTTTACAGGCTGCACTGTTTGTCTCCGTCAGCATCCATCTGTGAAGACATCATCTGCCAGGCGCTGTTGCACCAAGACAAGGTTTTTAAACTTGTAAATTTACTCAACGGTTAAATATTTTCCATTTTCTTCTGAATGCGTTACTTGGACAAAGACAAACAAACAGAGCTAATAGTGTAGGTAACCTGAGATGATGAGCAAATAGGCCAAATGTTTGTGTTTTATATTCAGGCAGTAAGGCTGGAAGCACTGCACCGCTTCACAGTGCTGTGGCACCTGACCCGGGAAATCCAGAGCAACAGGACCATGTCTCTGTGTCGCTCCTTTGATCGGTCAGTACACGTTCAGGACAGTATTTTATCAAATGCCTTTTGTTTTGTCATTTGTTGTTTGTAAACAGTTGTTTTATGTAGCTTATGCCATTAATATAAAATCTAGTGTTATAATTTTGAAGTCGTGCACACGTTATTTTAAAGCTATTTCAATTCATAAAATGTTTTGAAACCTGCTAGACATGCTTTTGGTATTCTCTGAAAATTTGTGTTGCATAAGGGCAAAATAGGAACATCTTATATCAGTGATTCCCAACACTGGTCCCTGAGGAACTGATGTGAATGAAAGGGTGATTAACAGGCTTCTGCTGAACTTATTAAACCACTGAATCAGGTGTGTTGGAGCAGAGACACAAATAAAACATGCAGAACGGTGTTCCTCAGGGACCAGTGTTGGGTATCACTGCCTTATACAAATACTGAAGTTACAGTAACATGTTACTGTCATGACTGATCACGTAAATAGTTTATACTGTTGAATGAACATGAATCACTATAGCTTACACACAAAATAACGCAATACACAAAGTAGAAAAACACTCCTGAAAGTTTTTCCGATTTTTTTTCTCCTACTTGGCAAGAACTCATCATGGATAAGAACTCATGAGTAAAATTGAAAATTTGCTTTAATATATTTTGTAGCACACACAGAAAGAAACATTAGTTTTTTTTTTTGTTTTGTTTTTTGTTTCTTTTGTAGTCATGAAGATACATTTTGCATTATTGACTCTACTTTTTCATCATGTAGGTAAAATAAAGAATAAATACACTTAAAAATGTTCAAATAAAAACATCTTTGTATTTTTAAGCTGTTATTTCTGTATTTACCACGTTTTGGTTCTGAACCTGTGTGTGTCTCAGATCTCTGTGCGTTGTGGTGGACAGCCTGAGCTCCACTGATGGCTCGATAAGCGCAGCAGCTCACTGCTGGTTGGTTAGAGCGTTGTCTCTCAACGATGTCATTCGAATCCTAGAGCCAATTCTGTTGCTGCTGCTCCATCCCTCCACTCAGCGCTGCTCCATTCAGAGCGTCAAACAAAACCTCACCGCTGGTAAGTTCATTCACCAGCACGTGTTGCTTGTGTTTAATCAATCATTGTCCACTTTTTATTGCACTCGTTTTGTTAACTTGGCATAATTGTTTTAAAGTTAACCAGAAGGACTTAAACAACAGAAGTCAAAGTTCAACCAAAACTTCGTGGACGTCTGCCGACAATGCCACAGCTGACGTCACCACTTTAAATATCCTGAACGTTGTGGACCGAGAAGCTCTGTGGGCCGAGCTGGACAGTGGGCCAGAACTGGCAAAACCAGCAGACACTGTAGTGATGTCGAGGAGCGAGAGCGAGAAGACAGACGAAGAGGAGTCTCGAGGGGAAGAGGAGGAGGAGGAGGAGGAGCCTGAGAGTGAACACACGGAGTCGGCCGACACCAGCGGTGCCCAAGTTTCCACTGAGAACTCCAGTTCAGGCTCTGCTCTGCCCAGCAGTGTGGAGGAGGGAGGGCTGGTGAACGGCCTGCGGAGGGTGGAGTCCGAGCACACCCAAGCTTCTGAATCGCTGTCGAGCGAAGAAGAGGAAGATTTGGAGCTCGAGGCCATGGCCAGGTCACGTCTCTTGAGGCAGGAACGTGAGAAGAGGGACGCCATCGACTCTCTGTTCCGCCATGTGCTGCTGTATCCGGTAGCGGGAGGATGGCGCCATCTCCTCCAAGGCTTGGCGCTGCTGGACAGCCTGCTGAGGAGCAGCGCTGAGTGTCCCCTGGTGGAGGCGCTGTGCTCCACTTCACTGGACACGAGCTCCGCTGCACATTTAAATCTCATCTCAAATCTTCTGCAGCGCCACCAGCAGGCTCAGAATGGCAAGGGGTTCTACGGCTGCCTGCTCTCGCCCACGTCGCCTCCATCTGTGCCCCCATCCCTACTCATTGAGCTGCTGGTGTCGCTCTGCCTGCGGTTTCTGTGCTCTCACTACCCTTCTTATCTGAGCCCGACTCCTCTGGACCTGCAGGGGAACAGGGAGGTGCAGGTGAAGAGCGTGGCGGTGCTGACTCGGATAGTGAATCAGCTCTGCTGCACAGCACAAAGACAGGAAGGCAGCAAGGCCAAGCTGGAGTCCATGCACAGACTCCTCTCAAGCTGTAAAGTGCAGCACAGTGCTCTGCTTTCTCTCTCTAGATCTATGTATATCAGCCAAAGGGGAGCAGAGAAGGGCTCATCCAAAGGAGTCGAGTTGCTTGAAGAGCAAGGAGGCCTATCGGAGGAGAGTCTGGTTTATTTGGGTGTAGGTGGGGGACAGGAGCAGCACCCCTTACAAATAGAATTACTCAAATTGCTCCAGGCTCTCATAGTGCTTGAGTACCACGTGTGGCCTGGTGGGGTTGTCACTGGAGCAAGCGGAGCATCTGGCCAGCCCGGAGATTCACGAGAATCCTCACCTGCAACCTCCCCTCTCGCTCGCGAGTGGCAAACTGCTGTACTTTTCCAGCAGTCCATCAAAGCAGCCCAGTACGTGCAGAGTCACCCCATCACGGCCCAGGGCATGTTTGTTTCTGCTGCAGCGAGAGCTCTGCAGCCTCAGTATGGGTATGCCATGCACCCCCACTGGGTGTCGCTGCTGTGCTCCTCCCTGCCCTACCTGGGACGCTCCTTAGGGATCATTGTGGCTCCGCTAATCAATCAGATCTGCAGAAACCTGGATGAGCTGGTGAAGCTGCACGAGCACGATGGAGGCAAAACAAACCAGAGGTGATGATCACACAAGATTTTATTGTATATGTTTTCGATTTTAATACAAGATTTTATGGTTTAATTTTTATTTTTCATCAGTTTGATTGGCAGGAGGGAGAATATTGCTCCTGATTATCCGTTGACTCTGCTCGAAGGCCTGACCAGCATTACACACTTTTGCCTTTTGGACAACAAAAAGGTTAGAAATTACGCTCACAGTAATCGAGGAAACAAAATGTGAGCTTCTGTTTCTTTCTAAGTAGTTTCAGAAGAATACTTTTTCTTAATAGAAATGCATGCGTGATAATTTGTAGTAAAAAATGAGTTTCTAAAGTAAAGTGCAAACAAAATTTTAGGCAGAATCAAAGTCATCCAAGTTTTTCAAAATAAAATTGATCTGTTATGGAAATAATTCTGAAGTTAGATTGGTACCGTGTGGACCACACGGTACCAATCTAACTTCAGGTACAACTTCAGTATACACCTGTGTTTTCATGTGTGGATATTTGGCCACCTATTTCATTGCTCTACTACTATCTAACTAATGTTATATGTGTGTGTATGTACTGTATA
>JBBPBX010027307.1:18078-37381 GCA_038048925.1 Garcialebias charrua | reverse complement strand
TTTAAGTAGATAAAAAAAGAACATGTAATCTTAGGAAATAACCTAAATCGGATCCATCTGCTTTTGGTTTTGGCAGTTTTTGCAAATAATCTGTTGCTATTTATTTTAATTGAAAAAATGCCTAGAGACCACTTAACTGACATAAAATAATATTCTTGTACAAAAAGGATGTGTTTAACAAAATTAAAAAGCTAGAATACAGCAGAGGAATCAGTTGAAGGATGTCAGATTGTTAAAATGTGCATCTTCTATCGGTGTAGCAACAAAAGAGTACCGGTACCGGTATGTTTATTGTGTCAGGGGTCACACCTGAACTACTTGGTGGCTGTGGCTGAGTGGTTAGAGCAGTCGTCCTCCAATGCAAGAGTTGGGGTTTCAATTCCACCGTCAGTCACATGCCAAATTGTCCCTGGGCAAGACACTGAACCCCTCAATGCCTCCAATGTGTGTCCCATCAGTGTATGGATGATTCAGATTCAGATTATCTTTGTAGAGATCTACATTATTACATGTATTAGTGTTGTATGAATGGGTAAATGAGGGCACAGATTGTAGTGTAAAGTGCTTTGAGTATCTTAATAAGATAGAAATGTGCTGTGTAAGTGCAGTCCATTTACCTTTTTTTTTTGTCTATATGTTTGATGTTCATTATGTTCATTCTTTTTTGTTTTTTGGCCTAACTTTTAAAAAAAATTTGCATCGCGATCCTAATATGGAACTTTGTCCTAAGACCATTTTAAAAGATTGCAAGGAATTTTGGCTCCTTTAAACAAAATATAAAAAGTTGTTGTAGGTTTAAGACTTGTCAGTACTTTATCATTCTGAAATTTACAACAATGTTTGGTGTTTTAAATTTTTACTGTATTTGAGTGACATATTTGGTGTCACACCTGAACTACTTGTGGCTGAGAAAAATCTTATCATCTGCATTTTTTTAATATTCAACTTAGTTACAGTAAAATATAAAAGACACAATTTGTCTTGTTTTGTCCAGGACTTAAATTCTGGAAGTTTTCCTCGTACGATGATCTGAAGCTGATATTCTCAATTAGAATATGCTTATTCTTGTTATAATCTCATGTGAACTAATTTTAGCTTAAATACATTTTCCAAAATGATTAGAATTGGAGCTAAAGCGTGTCTTGTTTGTACACAGCTGTGGAATCATGTCTGACAAAAGTGAGCTGAAAGCAGAGCTCGAAAGGAAGAAACAACGGTTGGCACAAATCAGAGAGGAGAAAAGAAGGAAGGAGGAGGAGCGCAAGAAGGTACAATCGTGTAAAAACTGGGATTTCTTTTATTGAATGAAAATGAGTGAAACTTTCTTAAACTAATATCTCTGTGAGCATTACAATTTGTTTTCACCACTGATAAGTTTTCTTTCCCTCCTTAAAAGGTGGTGACTTGTTGTCCTTGTGATGTGAAAAGTTAGCAAAAGTTTACTTTGTCTTTAAAAAAAAAATTCAGTTCAGAGGCTTTCTAATAAATCAGCCTTTGTTTTTTGTCTTTTCTACCAGTTTTCCATAATACAGTACTTATTGGTATGACTGTTGTTAAGATCAATTTAGTTAATATTTGCCATTTTCTGTGACACCTGCATAAGAGTTACCTGAAATTTTGTTAATCCAATTTACTGGGTTATGAAATGTTTATTTTCATTTATTTGGAGTAATACCGATCTGTCAGAGGAATGTGTCTTTTATGAGACTAGTGTGTGTCTGTGCATTTTGAGTTTGATGTCTGTCACTTTGTTTCATCCTTGGCTCAATGTTTCTCCAGGCTGACCTTCAGTTGAAGGAAACTGCACTGCAGCAGCAGGATGACTCCGACCTGGAGAAAAAAAGACGGGAAGCAGAGGCTCTTTTGCAGAGTGTGGGCATAACCACAGATGTTCCAGCTGGTATGTTCAATATTACCTGTGGATGGAGTGTCCAGATGTAGCTACCATGATGCCTGTTTAACTTCTTGATCATTTGATAAACACATGGGGGTCTAAATAAATACCTCTGTTCCCTTCTTGACCAGTCTGGCAACAATATGATTTTATTAATTTGCTGTTTTATTTCACATTTCAGTCACTGCATTACATTATGATTTTATTTATACAGTATTGTGCATTAGGTCTCATGGTGTTTACATTCACACTAACAGTCTAAAAGAGCCCCAGGTTTAGCGGGCGGGTCCTTGATGCACAAGAGTTACACTTTTAGGTTCAAATGCCCTAAAAACAACTTCATGTTAGTAATTTGTCAGAACTTAATAAACTTTTCTGAATGAAATGAATTTGAATGAATGAAACGTCTTTCATAAACATTCTACTTTACTTATTTTTAGAATGACCAAGACCTGGGCATAAAGGCCTAATTTGGTTAGACGCAGGGCTTCAGACTGGCTGATATAAAAAAAAAGTTTCAAGTATTGGCTTAAAAGTAAATGTTGAAAAAATAAAAATCAAGACGACACCATTAGTGTATTCCCTCATCTATTGCTAAACGAGTTTTATGAAATTGTTAAACATAATTTTCTTTTTTAATACAATTTTAAAAAGTTTTTGGCCTGAGAAAGAAGCACTGATAAATGAATCCGTATAAAAACAGTTGGTGTTCAGTGTAAACATCAGCGTTGACTCGAAGTTACCGAGCACTGTTACTACACTACCAGTAGGTGGCAGTAGAGATCCACAAAAAAAAATCTGTGGCAAGCGATGACAGCACTGAAGCTGACAGAAATCATGTTGGTATTTTGTTAAAACAAAATCTTGGATATATTTGGTTATGATTTATTTAACTCGTCAAAAATATTTTAATTTAGGACACCTTTTGTCTTTTGGTAATCAAAGCCCTATCTGCTGCTGTTTCAGCTTTTGTTCATTTCCTGTATATCATCTGTTTTGCTGCTAAACTTAGAGCTTCATACACATTACAAAATTCACACCTAACATTGCGTTTGTGGAAAAACGTACCCTATCAGGATTTGATTTCTTTTTTTTAATCAACTGCAACAACTAAACTTTGAAGCATTTCTTGTATCATGTTGCAAACAGCGTGGCTTAATACTTTACACTGTCCCTAATGCAGCCCCACGTCCGACATCCCCTACTGCCAAATCGAATGAGACACCAAGTGAAGCAGGAAGCCAGGACTCTGATGGAGCCGCAGGACCCAGGTACACACACACACAAAACACACACACCTGTGAAAATGTCTAAACTACAGTACACAACGGCAAACAAGTGTGAACACCATCCAGTATCCCTGAAGCCAAATGCCTACATTCATTATCAATCTCCTTACAGTCCAGCCCATACAGTTGTTATATAGTTTCAGTTTTAACAGGGATTTTTTTTTAAATATAAGAAATAACAAGTTTACATTGTTATAGTTTAAAATGTAGGCATGTTTTTTTTTTTCCCATTTAAATTGCTTGCAGAAGTTTGTATATTTTGCCTTTTTGTACCTTTCCTTGCTTTTTGCAGCTTCACACGTGTTATGGATCGTTGTGAAGCATGCAGCTGAGCTTAAACTCAGCGCAGCTCAGAGTAGTTGTTGCAAGTGATGACAAATTTATGCCAACTTGAGTGCATGTTTATTTCATTTACGTGCCACTGAACTAGAACAATCCTAAATTAACAGTAAAACAGCAGGCAGTTGAGATGCCTGGGGGACTTCTTAACCCCTAATTAGAGCCCCTTCCCATGGCTGAAATCCAAGCTCCCCCAGTGTCCCATCAGGCCGAGTGAGCAGTTCCCCCTACGTGTTGACTCATTTCCCTCACCAGCATGGCCATTTCCTACACACATGGAGGTCATGTTTTCTCCCCGAGGGTTGCGTAGCTGCACAACACTCAGAGTCTTTGGTGTGACACAGTTTGGGCTGCATCAGCTCCGTAGGCTGCGTGTAACACCCTCTAATCCCGCTAGGAGCATATTTGTCACCATGCATTTTAAGCAGGCATATTGCTACATGGCTGAGAGATTAAAGCTTAGTTTAAAATAAACAATAAGGATCAAATTATCTGTGTGTTCTGATGACATGTAAATGTAACTGTTTCACAAGCTAATGTTGAATCTGCATGTTGTGTGCAATAATCCTAACATTATCTCCTCTCCTTTTTTGTGCTTGCTTGTCTCTTTGTCACTAATGCTGCCTTGTTGCTGTGACACTAATCAGGACTCTGCATTGGGACTCTGACCCATCCACTCTTCAGCTTCACTCTGATTCTGAGCTGGGGTACTGGACACTCTCTTCTCTCCTTTCCTGGTCATTTTCCCTTCTCTCAATCTACGGCATGATTATTTTTGTCTGTCAGAGTCGTTTAGTCAATTCAGACCATGATAACAGTGCTGTCTTCATGGCAGAAAGGTCAGATAACAACATTACAAATAATTTACAATGTTTGCTAAACTATTCTTAACTTTTGACTATTGCATGAAAGACTAATTTACTTATTTTTATCAACTTAGGAGTCCATATCAAAGTGAGAGATATTACACAATAAACTGAAAATGGTTAAAGTTGTTTTGCTTTGGTAAAGTCATTTGTTTCTTGTTGATGTTGTGCAAAGTTTGAGTTGTTCTGTTTTTAGGCGTGTAACTCCAAAGCTGGGAATGGCCAAAGTCACACAAGTGGACTTCCTACCACGTGAAATTGTGTCCTACACAAAAGAGACCCAGACACCCGTCTTGACCCAGACAAAAGAAGGTGACTTGCATCTTTTTATTTACCGGTATTTATGTTTTTACTTTGAAAAACGCTGACGTGAGTTGTGTGGACAAAACAAGTCTAAGCAAAATGTTTTTGTCTAGAGATGCACAATATTTGATTTTTGGCTGATATCCGATACCAATACCAATATTTTTTTCCCTAGACCTACCGGTACTTACAGAGACTACATAGCTTTCTTTGCTGTGGAATTAAAATACTACATTATTCTGCATGGTTTTTGTCAGTTTGGCCTGATGCCATAAAGGGAGCTGAAAATGATACAGGTAGTCCCCGACTTACGAGCGAGTTCCATTCCTACGACTGTCTCGTAACACAAAATCTCGTACGTCGGAACCCGAAACACGTGTTGCTCGTAAGTCTGGATTTTCGGTCGTAAGTCGGAAAATTTATGCTAGCGCTACTACGAACACTTGTTTTTCAACACAAATGTTCATACTAGTTCATAAACATGCTCAGAAACTTGTTTCCAAAGGGTTAGCTAACACACTTTCATCTAAAAACACATAAAAGTGCTGTATTTTCTGTATGTTCTTTACAAATTTACTGCTCGTTCGCCAGCTCGTAAGTCCGGAACCTCGTATGTCAGGGCGCTCGTAAGTCGGGGACTACCTGTATAACACTATATAAATATATAATATACATTTAAAAAAGCACCTTTTATATCGGTGAGTTATTATGATGAAATGTCCGATATTTAACTTTATCGCTAATACCAGCTGATTCCATGATGATAATATCGTGCATCCCTATTTTTGTCAGTTAAAATCTCAGGTTAATTTTGTTACTTAAAGAATACACCACTTCCTGAGAAATATTTAAAACAGGAGCACGTCGGGGAGGAGAAGAGGTTTACCAAGCTCCGTGATGAAAGTGAAGGAAAAACGAGACTCGGGGAACATAAGAAGTCAGGGGCAAAGATTAAATTCAGACAAGCTCTGCTCCTCTGATCCTCACCACCAACCCTGCTTTGGTGTAATTAACGAGCAGGATGAGAAAACCAGTGACAGGAAGGAGAAATGCGATTGGAGCGGAAGATATGAAGCATCGTGCGTTTGACTGCTTATTGCATCTGAAGCGTGTTGATATGTATGTAATTGCTGCACGGATGCTTTCATGTGGCTGGAAGATCAGAATAGTTGGGTTTTTGTACAGAAATCCACATGTTGAACACATGTTGTAAAAAAAAAAAAAAAGAAATCTTTCCGGTCGTGCTGATTTGCCCGTTCCTGGTTGGAGATGGTGAATAAAGTTCTCGACTACTAAATGTTATTTTTGAACATATTTTGAGCACCTCTGAAAGCCTGGTTTGGATTTTAAACTGTGTAGTGACAATTCTGGTAGGGTCTACAGGGTGTGTACAGTCAAATAGTATTTTTTTTTGTAGACTACAAGCAGTAGTAGTGAAGGATGAAGAACATCCCTCTGCTCCTCAATGCTCTTTGCACTGGACTCTTCTGGGTATAGTAAAACTGTGTTAAACAACGATGGTTTGTACCAGCTGTTCAACACAGCCCCCCACCCCCCTCTCTCTGCCACCGTGTAATCATTTCATCAACTCCTTTGCTTCCCCTGTCTTCTCCCTTCACCGAACAGGCACATAACAAAACACACTCAGTGACATTGTGCATTTTCACACCATCACTTTTGGCACTCGATGAGACGGCTTCCCGGCTCGCTCCCGTTGCCGCATTTTTTGATGCGCGGGGTGGCGTCGGGGCTGCTTTCTGATTGAGTGATTTATCGTGTTGTAGAAAAGAGGCAGCGTTGCAGCACTCTCAAGGTCAGCAGGCGGTGGCATTAGAGGGAGCGGCCACCATGCCCCGACAGCTGCAGGTTCAAGGTTCCCACCGTGTGGGCAAGACATCTTAGAAAATGGAGTAGAAGATTGAAGATCACCAAAAAAAAGGCATCCAATGAGCAATTAAGGGGAACGGGTTTCTTTTTTTGGGGTAATGGGAAATGGTAATAGGTGCTACTCATAATATGGTGTTTGTGTGTGTCATAAACTTATGTCTTTAAGGGACTCATTTTGATATTTATTTACTACTTTCAATGCTGGTAGCAGTGGTGCAGAAGAGTAGCGTTTTACAAACCGTTTGTAAGACTTGAGCTGTGCAGGTTTTTCTGCATCACAGGGTCAACCAGGAGACGTCCAACTGGTCTGAAAAGAGGGCTGTGGCATGAACGCAAGGTCATATACAGGGAGTCCTCGACTTGCGTATGGGTTCTGTTCCTACGCATCGTTCGTAACCCGATTTTGACGTAAGTCGGGGACCACCCGAGCCTACACGTACATGTACATGTACAGTACAAAACAGTTACCAAGCACTTCGCCTATCCTAACACAGCTACATAATTATCAAAAAACACATACAGTATGTACATTTAGAGACATACAACTGTAATTAAATAAAACAATACAATTTCTTACTGTGCGCTGGTCTCCGCCGCCCGTCGGGTCCGTGTCTCCGGTCGGGCCGCGTTAGCATTTTAGCCCCCCGTTCGCTCGGTGTCGTCCCTCCAAAAGGCTGCCCAGTTGTTAATCCGTGTTTTAGCATGTTACCTCGGTGTTTATCCAACATCTGAGGCTAAAAGGCAGACTCGAGGCGAGCTCCCAGCCGCAGATGGCCTCTCCACGGCCCGTCGGGTCCGTGTCTCCGGAGGGGCTAGCGTTAGCATTTTAGCCCCTAGTTAGCTCGGTGTCGTCCCTCCAAAAGACTGCCCAGCTGTTTATCCGCGTTTTAGCATGTTAGCTCGGTGTTCATCCAACATCTGAGGCTACCAGGCAGACATGGAGGTGAGCTCCTGGCCGCAGATGGCCTCTCCGCCGCCCGCACAGAACAGTAAACAGCTGCCGAGGCTGGAACTAACTGTAAAATGGCGGACACAGCGGAAATTCCGGAACTTCCGGTTAAAAATTATAATTTTAATAATAATAATATTTATAAAGCCATTTAAAGCAACCACAGCTGCAACAAAGTGCTGTACACATGAAATTAAGAACATTTTAACACAATTCTTTTTTAAAATTTCATATTTTTATTAATTGTGATGCGTTCGTACATCCGAATTGCCATAAGTCGAGGGCGTCGTAACCCGAGGACTCCCTGTATAGCTAATGAAGTGACCATAAAATGTCCTGCAAAAAAGTTATGACTCCCTGATGATTGTTGTTAGGATAATTTAATACTATCCTTGTAGCTCATTAAATAAATATGCCACACAGGAGAGGTAGATAATTTTCTTAATCCCAGGTTTAATCTTGCAAGATGGAACAGAGGTTGAACTACAAGCAGGCAAGATGTTGATATGACGCTTCTTCTCCAAGTTTGTTCACCGAGAGCACAAAAGAGTGTTATCAGACAAAGGCCAGGTCAGACGACTCTTGCAGCCTCCTTGCTTATTCGAATGAAAGGCTCCATGCTTATGCATCACTCTAATCCAGACAAAAACAACTCTTTAACACACACACACGGTAATATGAGTTACAACATTTGACTTTAGTAGGAGAAAAACATTTGTGACCTTTCACATCTCCATCAATTATTACCAACATGGTAACAGTGTTGGTATTTTAAGGTTCGCTATTGTCATTTGCATCACATGTGGGACATGAGGTGGAACAAAATTGTGCGCACAGGCTCCCAGTTACATCCAACAATAGCAAATATATAAATTGTAAAAGAAACCGTAATAAGGATGTAAGCTATTAACTAAGAAATACGCTAAACACTAATAGTGCAAAATAATACGCCGAACAACAGCAGTACGAACATGAGTCTGTGTGAGTAGATGAGTACGAATGAATACAGCAGCATGAAATAATCAGCAGCATGAATAATAAGCGGCACATATCATCAATCAAAGGGGCATTACATTGATTTACCATAAGGTTAAAAACATGTCCTTCTAGGTACCGTACTTGGAAAATTGTACTTTCAAGAATTTAGCTTTTTGAAAGAGAAGTATGTCGACTAGATTTAGGGTTTTTCTTTTGCATGAAATCATCCAAAGTGAACTGGGAGAAAATAAAATGTTTTTATGGAATTATTTTAAAGCATCCTTAGATGGAGTCGTCAGTCTGTGTGGAGTTTGGAAGTGTTGATTTAAGTCCTCAGCTTGGTGAATGTGCCACCGCTACAGTAATCCCAGACTGCATCAGCGTGCACTCTTCAACAAAAGGCTGTAATTACAGAGTAAGATATTGTTGGATGTTGTGTGGGGGGCGGTGGGATGGGGACTGGTCGCTTTAGTACATTATTTCAAAAGGCTCGTCAAAAATACAAGTACGTCGAGCGGTTCGGAAGATCTAATATTTAATTGAAAGAGATTGTTTTAATCAATTTAAATTTGGAGGTAGGTCAAAACTTTTAATCACAAAGCCCTTAAAGGCCTTCTTGTTTCAAGTGCCACTTGTAATTGTGGTCAGCTTTTATGCACTTGATGATTAGTACTGTTAAATATGTTGTACAGTAGTGCATGATTTCAGGCACATAGTTCAATACACTGTATTTTCTTTGATTAAAAAAAAAAATTATTTCTGGTACCTTTTTCATTCATTCAACCTTTATTCATACAGGTTAATCCCATTGAGCCTCCACATACAATCTTCAATTGTATAAATTTGAAGACATTTTTGTACCTATTTCTTGAGATGAAGATTATTAGTGCATGTGGTTTGTACCAGTATTTTTAGTCTTTTGCTTTTGTTTTGTTCTTTTTTTTTATGTAATAGAAAACAGGTTGTGCACGTGTTGCAGGGTTGTATAGGAAGTCAAAGACATCTGCAACAGTCAGCAAAAGTTGTTTTCAAGTCGCCCATCATTTGCCACATGTCATGTTTGCATGAATAAATTGTCTATTGACTTGGACTTGCCATTTCTCTCCCCATCCCCCTGCTGTCCAGCTCCCACCACCACCAAAAAAAAAAGCTTTTATTTCTTAAGTGGTACAAAAGCCATAATTGGACTTGCTTTGAGAGAGGTGTCAGTATATGGGACTTTGCTGATCCGGGTGAATTCTGTTAAATGCAACCCACCCACCCTTGCTAGTTCTCCCCCCGTCTGAACATCCCCAGCGGGGTCACCAGGATCACTAGCTTTTTTCCAAATGGCCATTTTGGCTGGCAGGTGCATTATACCCTTTATTTTCAGATTGTCTGTCTGCTCCTAATGCCTGGCAGGTTGATTGCTCCGGCTGCCTCGCCAGGGAAAGGGCTGACGAGCACGGCCGGGACTAGCTGAAAGACAGTGATTACTGTTTTCCTTTAAGCCTGATTGAGGCCCTTGAAAGGAAAGATTTTAACCTTCTCCTGTTGGGAGTCGGGTATGGCTGCACATTGAAATGGCTTGTGTCATCAACCCAGTTCTGTAAACTCATCAGTGCTCCCAATAACCTTCATCCTCCCCAACCTCCATCCAAGAAAGAGGATAAATCACTTTATGGACAAAGTGACAGATGACATTATCATTTAGATTATCTCAGTAGGATGGAAATTCTGGCGTGTGGTTTAATCTTAGATTAACTGTATGGCTCGTGCGATCATAAACGTCTGTAGAAACAAAGCGATATTTCCCCTCTTTCCATTTAAAATGTTCTTCTTTTCACATGTAATAACATTTCTTGAAGATGTGTTTGAAAACTCCTGTTCATCTTCTTTGAGGTGGAGCCGGTGCGCAGTTTGCCAGCTGGTGCGGCCTGTATTTTGTTGTACATTCTTTGAGGTTGAATGGGAGTTTCAGGACCTCCTGCTAGGACGGTAATTGCACAGGCTTGTCGTTCAGGGAGAGACTTGTCTCGGGGCGGCCAGGCGTAAAACCTCTGTGCCATCCCCGTGCCACCTCTGAAGAGCACAAGACAATCCCTGCATCGCCATCTGCTTTTGCACCACGCCGTCATCTGGCCAAGTCCAAAAGGACGTGCCGAGGCAGCTGCTCCACACCCTCTGCCCCGTGGCCTAGAAGGGGGCAACCTGCAACTGGGACACACAGGAAACGGCTACACTGACAGCTAGACTCTATTGAATGGCTGGAGTCTCATTAACAGTGGGGAAAGACAGGGGTCCCTATGACAACAAGACACCCGCTGCGCTGTGTCCCTTTAATACAAACTTCCTCGCTTTAGAGGAGCAGGTTCTTTTTTTATTTTGAAAGGAGACATAATGCTGACAAACCAAACAAATGCAAGGCAGAGATGCAAAATCACTCCACGGAGGTGCCCCATAATCACTGGGTGGAGCTTTTATTGAAAGAAGAAAATAATAAAGGAGCAAAATAAAGTAGCCAAGAGGTGTGACATGTCTGCAGGGAAGCGTTGTATCAGCTTTTGATCAAGCATTTACTCTTAATTTAAATTTGCACGGTAACTGACTGACAAAATGTGTTATCCAAAATAAATGGACACAGTGATGTACCGTATTTTTCGGACTATAGGTCGCACCTGAATATAGGTCGCATTGTCCAATTATTGCCAAAGAATAGGAAAAATCCATATATAGGTCACACCTGAATATAATAATAATAATAATAACTTTATAACGCACTTTACATTCAACTAATCTCAAAGTGCTACAATGAACATTAAATAAAATCAAGATTAAAATCAACCATAAATGCAACTAAGTGGAGGAACAACCAAGAGGACAGTGCCTCACAGATGATAGCATCAAAAAAATTAGGTTGCACCTACGTCAAAATGTGGACCGTGTTTAGCTCTGCTGCAAATGTCTCTTCCACAGGAGCGCACAGCAAGGCTTTTAAGAAGATTAACACTTAAAAACAATTATTTGTTTGATAAAAATTATAGCAAATATGTGTCTGAGCTGAACTTTTCTTTAATAAATTAATAATTTTAGCAGGATAAACACCTAAAAATATATTTTGTTAGCTGACGTTATTGTAAGAGTGTGTCTCAGTTTAATTTTTTGTTAATAAATGATTACAAATCAGCTTATTTTATAAAAAGCCACAAATAGGTCGCACCTGACTATAAGTCGCAGGCCATGAAAAAATGATTAAAAGCTGCGACCTATAGTCCGGAAAATACGGTAGTTGATTGAACTTAACGCAATGATCTGAGGTTTAATGGAGTTCACTTTCTGACCAACAGAGGAAGAAGAGGAGGAAGAAATTACTCCAGCTCAACCAGTAGTCGAAGCCCAAACTGAGAATTTGGACCAGAAAGAGGAAGAGGAGGAAGGTACTTCTAATAACTGTTCTGTTAATTCATCATAAGTTTGGGGGAACTTTGAACTTTTAAGAATTGATTCAGAAAGCAAATTGTTTTTCGATACTGGAGGAAGCGTGTGTATTATGTTGACATTTAGCAGCAGGGAGCGTCGCAACGTTTCATCGTGTTTGTGTTTCTCTGTCAAGCCGCCCCATGTGAGCTTACAGAGGAGGAGAAGCTCCAGATCCTGCACTCTGAGGAGTTTGTTAATTTCTTCGACCACAGCACTCGCATCATTGAGCGCGCTCTGTCCGAGCACGTGGACGTCTTGTTTGACTACAGTGGTCGTGACCTGGAGGAGAAGGAGGGGTAATGATCAAAGAAGGTGGCGTCTGTAATTATTTCTTCTTTGGAGTAGAACCTTTAATTGATTTGTGGGGCTGTTTTTTCTATTTTTTTTTTAGGGAAATTCAGGCCGGTGCAAAGCTTTCACTTAACAGGCAGTTCATGGATGAGCGCTGGTCCAAACATCGTGTTGTCACCTGTCTGGACTGGTCTCCCCAGGTGATTTTATTTTGACAGTTCTTTCATTAACCGCCTCACTCGGAAAGCCCTCTGCATGGCAGGTGATCCCACACACCCACTACACAGCTGCTTCAGCCTGTTGCCTTCAGGGAGGAGACTGAGGAGTCTCCAGGCTCGAACCAGCAGACTGAGTGACAGCTCTGTTCATCAGGCAGTCAGGATGCTTAACTCTCTACCTGCTCTGCCCTCCCTCCCACTTGTACTGCCTTAACACAAAAAACTTTCACACATTACCACACAACACAAAGATTTTAACACTGGACTCTGTGTCATCAAAACGGGTTATTCACTCAACTCACGGTCATGTGCTCATTCAGTTTGCACTACTTCTTATATTTGCACTAATGTTTGTATTACATTACTGCCTATAGTCATACTACTGTTTACATTCACTGTTTACATTTATTACTACTGTTTACATTCATTACTACTGTTTACATTTATTACTACTGTTTACATTCATTACTACTGTTTACATTTATTACTACCGGTACTGTTTACATTTACACTACTTTTTATATCTACACTACTGCTGATATATATACTATTTTTACTAGCCTTATTGCATATGCCACTTTACCTCTATACCAATACCAACTACCTCATACATATACTGTGTACATAAACTTCATATGCTGCTTTGTCACTCTGTTACAAATGTCAATGCCAGAACTTTCATTTTATTTTATAGATATACTTTTTACACTTTTATACTACTATGCAAAAAACTCAGGACAATATTACACTTTTATTATTTCATTTTATGCTTATGTTTATTAAATGTTTAGTGTTTTAGTGTTGGTGTAAACTTTCATACTACTACTATGCAAAAACTCAGGACAGTATTACACTTTTATTATTTCATTTTATGCTTATGTTTATTAAATGTTTTAGTGTTTAAATGGTTACTGTTGCACAGAGGGACTGAGAGAAATGCAATTTCAATCCTGTGTATGTCCTGTACATATTGCAGTTTTGACAATAAAGTTGACTTTGACTTTTGACTTAATAAAACCACTGTTTTAAAACCTCTCCCAAAGCACCATGAAACAGTTGTTCAACTGCAATTTTCCTGTTCTTAAAAAAAGAAAAAAAAAAAAAAAGAAATCTAATTGGTTTTTAAAATAGTTAGTTTTATTATTATGCTACTTGAGTTTGACAGTGTTTCTTTCAGCCAAACGTCCCTTAGGAAAAGTAGGTTTTGTCCCATACAAATTGTCATTGAGCTGTAAGATGTAATGATTTGTTTCCTCCGGTGTCTAAGGTCATTTTATTCCTGATTCTGCTACGACATGTGACAGTGATTGAACACCAACTCTTGGTTCACTGCATTTCTAGCTCACAGCAACACTAACACCTTTGTAGTTCTTACGATGAGGGTGCAAAGATTCAAGGTTTGCTTATATCCAGATAAAATTAATATGTTTTTGATGGGGATTTGAGTTGTTTTGCATGGTAAAATATGTTTATTGAGCTTTTTTAATCTGTTCCAGTGTTCATCCGAGCCCCTGCTGAACTGTCCTAGTTAGTTAAAATGATGAAAAGAAATTAAAATAATTACTAAAGTTCTCAAAAGGTCAAAGGAACTTAAATGAGTCTTGAAGGGGAGAATTACTCGTTCTTGAATGCAGCTGGCAGTGCCACGTAGAACAGCCCAGCTTTAGGGGCTTGTCTGCCTCCTCTTAAAATTCATTAATCAGATTTTAATTTATTTGCTATTTTGTTTTTGTTTTTTCAAACAGTACCCTGAGCTCCTGGTTGCCTCATACAACAACAACGAGGAGGCTCCACACGAACCGGACGGTGTGGCTTTAGTTTGGAACATGAAGTACAAGAAAGCTACACCAGAGTATGTCTTCCACTGTCAGGTACCAAAACCAGCCTATTTTTTTTTCTCCCTCCCTGGCTTCAATATGCATGAAACATCACCAAGCATTCCTTTCCTCTGCTGCCACAACCCCTCCTACCTTCACACTGTGAGTTCACCAAGCTGGCATTCGTCTCCACCACCACATTTATCTACAAACACATGTTCTGGAGAAGACCCGTGGTGCAAGACCTGAACGCAGTCCAAGCACTGCAGCAGGATTATGTGTGTGGGGCAGGGCTGGTTATCATGTGCATCTAAACAAGGGCTCTGTGTTCAGACGAGCTAGCTGGGAGACCAGTTGAGCTCCATCTCAGCTCAGCCTTATTATAATGCTTGCCCCGAGGCTCCTTCACCAAGACGAGTTGAGTAGAACCACATGTTGTTGCCTTCAGAGCGGATGTCGTTGTAGGCATACTGCTAAGATGAATCAAACTGAACAGAAGTGTGAATGCAGTTTTCTTTGTGCCTCCAAGTTGGCTCAAAAAGTAATTTATTTGCTTGTCATGACTTTTGTCAACAAAGTTCTCCATAAAAAATGGTTATTGTGATAGTTGAGGGTGTAAGTGTCTTAGGCCACCTTACTCCCAATGAAATTAGTTACTCGAAAATTTGTGGCAAAGCCAAGTTTACTTAATTACTGTTAGTTACTGTTTCAAGTTTTAATAAAATATTTGTTTTGCTGCATTTAAATTAAGGGCGAAAGCTTAACTTAAAGGTGTCACTAAATAAGAAATCAGCTGGTGGTAGTAGATATTTTTCAGTAAAGTTGTAAATGTCAGCTGTTTTAGGTGGTCCGTTGCTTAGTTGTAAACTTTCAGGTTTTACCTAGATTTGTATTAAAAACACTTTTATTTTAAAGAAGTCTGCTGTGGTCAGCACAGTTTAAAAGCATCTGAGTGACACCAACTTGGGGCTGGAGCTTGTCTGAATCAGGCCAGTTCTAGACCTTATGCCATATACAGTACCTCGTTTATCGCAAGGGATCTGTACCCTGAAGCCCCACGATAAGTGAAAAATCACAAAGTAGGAATGGTAGTACAAGTAGTAAGTAGTTTATTTTAGTATATATATATATAGGGGTGGGTGATATGGCTCAAATATTATATTGTGATATTTCAGAGCATTCTGACGATAACGATAAATTTCGTGATATAACAAAAAAAAACAGAAATCATAGTTATTCATTTGACTAAATTAACGTAACATGTTGCTTTGCAGTATTCTATTTTTAAAAAAGGGTAAATTTAACTGAAATTACTTTATTTAGTAAAGTATTCAGTCTCCAAGTATATATAAAAAAAAGATCCTTCTGTTACTTAGATTGAAAAGTCTGCACAAAATATAGATCAACAAAATTCACCACAAAAACTAAAGTGCAGGTGCAGTTTCCCAAAACAACTACCGTAAATAAAATGAAGCTTAAGATCTATTGAGCATAAATGTAACCTACAACGAAACATATGTTGCCTTTAAATGAGGAAAAACTTCCAAAACTCCCAAAACTTGTAACAAGGTGTCTTCATCTGACCCTGAAGCTTGTGGTGTTTCAGCTTCCTCTACCCTGCAGGAATGATTCCATTTCTCTGATGCTCTGGCTTTGATCACCTGCCTCTTTTCTTGGTCCATGGACTGTGGAACTCAAGAGACAGAGTTGTGCTGCGCGTGTTTGTACCGGGGAGGGAGAGACAGTTGAGCTGTCACTGTCTGTACCCGCAGTTTAGAGCTGGATGGAGAAACACAGCCGAGCCGCGAGTTCTTTGTTTTTAGCATTTTAGCTAGCTAGTATTGTGCGCAGCTAATTAGCGTTATGCCAGTACTGACAGGTGGATGGGGGAGTGTGCAGTTCGCTTCAGTAGTTCGGTGCACTTGGTTCTGTTAACGGGGCGGGGCAAACACTGAAGTACCGTATTTTCCGGCCTATAAGTCGTAGTTATTTTTACTAATTTTCATTTCCCGTATTTTTAGACCAATTTTTGGCTGAGATATGACCTTTTCCATTCATTCTGACGGAAAAAAATGGAGCAGTACCACTTTCGGCCGCTAGGGGCGCAGTACCACTTTCGGCCGCTAGGGTCCACCGACCGTTCCTAGCTCATGTGTCCGACAGAAGCCTCCTCTGGTCGGCCTGAAGGCTCGGATAAAGTCGCGCTTTGGTCCGCAAGCTGGAGCGCGCGGGCTGCGCACGCACTCAGCCGTGCGGCTTCATGCGGTTATAGTGTCGCCGGCGGCGCATGGCAAAGTGCTGTTCTTTTACGGACCAGCAGGTGGCAGTACCCTCTAAAGCCTGTGCATATGTTGCAAGAAAGGTGTAGAAGAAGAAATCTACCGTAGAAGAAGAACTGTTTGAAATCACACAACAAAAACAAATGGCTTTCTGCTCGCTCTGGGAATTTAATAAATTTGTATCACATTCCTCCATGCGTCGCAACGCCGTTTCCACGACCACAGCGGCGCAGACAGCTGCAGGCTCTGGCGTGAAGAGCGTGAAGGCTGTCGATGAGGTCCCTACCCGAGCTGTCAATCAATTTGGCGCGCGCGCTAGGCTTGCGGAGTTTCAAAAATTCGGAGGTGCGCGACACGTGCCAAACCAACGCGCAGGTCCAAAGCGCGGGGGCGGGGACTATGTGATTGCGTCACTTTGGCCGCACGCTCACTCGCGCCCTATGCGACGCGTCAACCATAAACCAGGCTTCACTCTGCCGCAGCACGGCCTCCTGCTTTCTGGAGGTCTGAACTACTGTTACATTGTTAGTAAAATAGCTCATGAACCACACGACAGATTTTGATGAAACTTACAGAAAGTAATCACTGGATGGATATTTACAACCTATTAGCTGTAGGAGATGTTTGAGCGAAATTTCGATTTATTTATAATTTATTTTCGCAGCGCGCGCGACCGTTTGGAAGACGTCAAAGCGAAACAATTTAAAGTGTGGGTGACATCATCTTTTAACTTTGCATATAGTGACACAACATAAATATCTTGTATCATTCAACTATGTTCGTTTTTGCAAACAAAATGATATATTAAAGCTGCAGTATGTAGCTTTTTTTATGAACATATTTCTTCACTCTGTCACTACCTCCTGACAGACTGATGTTAGCCAGGTAATCTCTGAAAAAAAATTAAAAAAAATATTGTCCCCTTGCTTCTCCAGGTGGTAAATAAGCATTTCTAAAAAGAAAAGGTGACCCGCCATTTTCCAGCCAATAAAAACAGAGTTTGTAACCAGCCAATAAAAACAGAGCTTGAATTTGAATCAGCCAATAAAAACAGAGCTTGAATTTGAAATTCAACAGACCACAAGGGGGCAGAGCCACATATGGCTCTGAGGGGGAGGGATCAGAATGCTTTGCCTGTTGAAAATATTTCTAACTGCTGCAGTTCTACAGAAACTGCATACTGAACCTTTAATGAAAATTCCTTTCAAAGTGAGTTTAAAATTAAAAAACGTGTTTCTTCACGGGACATCCGACTACACGCGAATGCAACATCTGTGACGTAGGATGAAGAACCTCAGTCTGCATTTGCCATGATAACGCATACCCGTTCTCTGCAAGATCGCCTATTTTTTAATTTTTGTATAACTTGAAAAATGCAGTTACGTTGTGTTGCATTTGGGTGTTCTAATATCATCAGTGAACGAGTGAGCCTTTTCACTTTCCCAAAAGATGAAATACTTTGTCAAGTATGGAATAAACAAAGCTGCCCCCCCCTGGAGCTCCCTCGCTTCCTGAAAAGGTAAGACTCAAATAAATACGGGTGCAGACCTAAATTAGAACCTGCTGTTTCTTGTTCATCTAACTTTCTGCTTCCAAAACTGAAGACAAATGGCTCAAATCTTCACTTAGATTGCTAAATTCATTGTTTTATTTATTGTCCGCCATGAATATGTAAAAGGGGCGTTCTAAAGACGTTCTTCATCCTACGTCACAGATGTTGCATTCGCGTGTAGTCTGATGTCCCGTGAAGAAACACGGCTGTTAATTTTAAACTCACTTTGAAAGTAATTTTCATTAATATATCATTTTGTTTGCTAAAACGAACATAGTTGAATGATACAAGATATTTATGTTGTGTCACTATATGCAAAGTTAAAAGATGATGTCACAGACACTTTAAATCCAGCTGATTTGACCATTACTGTACGTGAATTTATTAAGGAACGGTTAAGCTAAGACACATCTTTGCTATAATTTTCAGCAAACAAATAATTGTTTTTACCGTGTTAATCTTGTTAAAGTTCTTCCGTGCACGCTCCTGTGGCAGCCATTTGCAGCAGGGCAAAACATTGGCCCACATTTCGGGTTGTCGGTGGTGACGCGTAACATACGCGACGCGTCAGCGCCGGTGATGCATAATAGATGCGACTTATGGGGCGAAGCGACATATTTATGGATTTTTCCAATTTATTGGACATATTGGACTAATGCGACTTATGGGTCGGAGCGACATAAAGGCCGGAAAATACGGTACTTAAGGTCATAAAATTAGCATATCATGATATTTATTTTCCCAGGCAAGCGTTTTTTACCGACATTATCGTGAACGATATGATATGGCCCGGCCCTATATATATAAATATATATATATATATATATATATATATTATATATATATATATTATATATATATTATATATATATTATATATATATATATATATAATATATATATTATATATATATATCCATCCATCCATCCATTTTCTTCCGCTTATCCGGGGTCGGGTCGCGGGGGTAGCAGCCTAAGTAGGGAGGCCCAGACTTCCCTCTCCCCAGCCACTTGGAGCAGCTCCTCTGGGGGAATCCCAAGGCGTTCCCAGGCCAGCCGAGAAACATAGTCCCTCCAGCGTGTCCTGGGTCTTCCTCTGGGTCTCCTCCCGGTGGGACATGCCCGGAACACCTCACCAGGGAGGCGTCCAGGAGGCATCCTAACCAGATGCCATATATAGATA
>JBBPBX010027307.1:0-17973 GCA_038048925.1 Garcialebias charrua | reverse complement strand
TATACTCTTCCCACAGTCTTGCAATATTCTAAACAATGTTTCTAAACTCTAAATGGCACAGAATGTCATGATCTCAGCTTCTTGCCTCTGCTGCTCTCAGCCACCTACAAGTGCTCTTGGCCACGCCCACTTCTACACTCTGCACGGAGAACAGCTGATCAGCTGCAGCAGGAAGTTTATCCTGCAGTGTGGGCTGCACAAAGGTGCAGGAGGTGCTAAATAATTTAAAATAATTATTTTAAATAAAAATGTCATGCCAATTGTGCGGCTCATCCATCAATCAGCCAATTGCATGTCATGTCCTATCTTATTTTGAAAAACCATGATAGAGCTAGACCGCGATAAACGAACCATGAAGTAGCGAGGGGACTACTGTATTTTGTTGTCTGTAGATGTGAATGTAAACGTGGGACTCCTGGTAAGATCACATTTTGTCTGATTGTTGTAAACTTTATTGAGAAAACGGCAACATTATTTAAGAAACAGTGTTGGTGACAGTTGGTCTATACTGATGATTTAATACAATGTAGTTTTGTTTGCATAAGGAAGACTAATTTGCTCTGAGTTCTGGGTAAAATAAGCATTTTCTAAATAGAAAAACGCAACCAGATTGACTCCGCTTATTTCTCACACACACAAAAAAATATATATATACGTATATATATATATAATCCCTTTTTTTGGGAGCATTTCATAAATAAAAAGGTTTCTGTGAAATAATCTGGGCCACTACAGGAACATGTTCTGGTAGCAGACTGGTGCAGAGATGGCTGCTGTAGCTGTGCAGCTTGGATCATCAGCAGTACCCTGTAATGCTCGTTTGGAACAGTAAAAACAAATGACCACGTCCTCGTCTCTGCGTGCTCCCAGCAGGCGTTTCATTTTTCCATCAGTTTGTAACACAGTTATCAAACCACGAAGTATGAGCCACGTTTTCCCGTCAGTTTCAGGTATTTACACTCAGTCAACGGATGCTGTTGCGTGCTACCACAAAAGCAAAAATCAGCTTGTTGTACTGATGGTTACCATAGAAACACAGAAGCTCGGAGTAGACTGAAATATTTGTCTTCGTTCTGGCAACCTAAACGGCACAAACCCAAAAATTTGATTAAATATGATGTCGTCTTCTTACACTTCCTCCGTTCTTACAGTCTGCCGTTATGTCGACATCATTTGCGAAGTTCCACCCGAACATTGTCGTTGGAGGCACGTACTCTGGACAGATTGTTCTGTGGGACAACAGGAGCAACAAGAGGACCCCGGTACAGAGGACCCCGCTGTCAGCAGCAGCACACACGGTACAGTGAACACCAGTGGGCTCCGTCTGGTTTATATTCAACACAAGAGAAATGTCACCTTCGTTGTCCTTGCAGCACCCGGTGTATTGTGTAAATGTAGTCGGCACCCAGAACGCCAACAACCTGATTAGCGTCTCTACGGATGGCAAGATATGCTCCTGGAGTCTGGACATGCTGTCACAGCCACAGGTAACATTTCCCAAGAATTAAAGGAATAAATTTGACTTGCTGCTATGAAAGTACATACTATTCTAAAAGAGGGGACATATTTATTATGCATAGCACACACTGTCCCTTATATCCATCCTAAATGTCATTTTGGCTAAACTTTTTCAAATTCATGTTTTATTTTCTTACGCAACTCATTTTTCAACTTGAAGGAAACCGTTTTTGCCAGCTGTGTCATTACGCTTGTGCTGCCAGAAGCCTAAAGTCATTTTTTAATGCTAGTTCAACTTAGGTTATGTGTAAAACAACAAACAAAAAAACAACCTGTCAAGTGATTTTTAAAAGTTGTGCTTGGCAGGACATGTTAACATAAACTCTGAATCGAGAGCTTGTTACGGATGTTATTTCATGTTCCCTCCCTGCCGCAGGACAGCATGGAGCTCGTGTTCAAGCAGTCCAAAGCCGTAGCCGTCACCTCCATGTCTTTCCCTCTCGGAGACGTCAACAACTTTGTGGTGGGAAGCGAGGACGGCTCCGTCTACATGTCGTGTCGTCATGGAAGGTGCGTCTGTTGGCGACCCACAGCCCCCAGCGTCCCCCTCAAACGCCAGCAGGAAACTGAGACGACTTGTTCGACCCACCTAGGACTGAGTGTCAAATAAATAAAGCCCACTCACTTCCCAGTGCAGCTCAAACCCAGCACTTGATCTCCTGCTGTTTGAGGTTTTACCCCTGCCCAGTCATCCTGTTTTTCTTTTCTGCTCGTCAGTTGTGTTTGTAAAGGTCGTTCAATATAAACAGAGCACACGGGCAGGGGAAACAAATCATTTTTTCCCCTGTTCCTTTTCTCCCCTTCAGCTCATTATGTTTCTCAGGGTGAGACAGTTTGTTTACAGTACGTTATCCCAAGGAGTATTAAAACTGCAGTTCATTCCACAGCATCCTCGTCTGAGAGACCGGGGCTTCTCTCATGGAAGATCCTCAGCAGAGAAATGTGGCTTAAATCGCAGCTGCCATCGGGTAACATGTCAGCCACCCTTGTAGTAAACGCAGAGTCCACAGAGAGGGCATAGCTGCTAGGTTTTTGCACAACGGAATCACCTCTGTAATTGGGGGAATAATTTTCCACCTCATTTACAATGGTGTGATACTCTCATTGCGGTTAATAATGCATAAGCATCACTCATGCTGAGTATTTACCCCTCTACATTAATTATCAGAGTCTCAGTTGGATAACAGCCCTGCAACATGTGGTTGAAGGGACACAAGCACTTTTTGCCTCCCTGCTGGTAATTACATGATATAAGTAAATGATTACTGTGAACATGTCCAGGAGAGGTCCATCAGCGCCTGTTGCTTTCTTTCATGCTTAATGACATGCCTAAACCGTCGCAAGCAGCAGCGCTAACTGGTAACCTTTTAGCGTTGCATGTTTGTTTCCAATGTTTCTGCATGTTTAAATGTTTCGACTGAGGGTCAGCTTTTCCCCATCTGTTGCATTTACAGATTGAACTATCGCTCTCGGTTGATGTTGTCAGTGTGTTTTTGGCCCATCCTCATCTGGATTTGTGTGCTCTACAGCAAAGCGGGGATCAATGAGATGTTTGAGGGTCACCATGGCCCCATCACAGGAATCCACTGCCACACAGCTGCAGGGCCTCTGGACTTCTCCCACCTGTTTGTTACCTCTTCATTCGACTGGACGGTCAAGCTGTGGAGCACCAAGGTATCCATCTTAACTACGTACTAGTGTGTGCGTGTGTAAAGATTTGGCTATGCTTGTTAATTGTTGCAGCCAGGGTACTTTGGACAACCCTGATCTCCAGTGATGGGCACGTTAATTATTTCAGGGATTTTGGGGCATTTTTATGGTCTTTGTATTTTTTTTATTTTTTCCCAATGTGACTGCACAAAGCAAAGCCTACAAAAACCTGGTTTGAGATGAGATGCCCATCGAGCACCTTTAGGACAAACTGGACCAAAGATTGCAAGCTGGACCTTCTCATCCAACATTTGTGTCTGACGTCTTAGATCCTCTACAAAATAAATGGGTACAAATTCTCACAAATGGAAATTGTATGAAAAGCCCTCCAAGAAGTGATCTCCAGTGAGGTCTCGATGTATCCAAGGATTCAAGTTTCTTTGTTTGTCGTTCACACCACATGTGGTGCATGTGGTGGAACGAAACTGTGTACACAATACTGTGTATTAGTCGTTTGACTTAAGTGACTAATCCAGTGACCTCACCTGGAGAGCCAACACTTCCTGTCTGGTCAAGAAGGCCCACCAGCGTATCCACTTCCTAGGAAGCTGCGGAGCGCTGGACTTGGGAGCTCTGTCCTGAGGAGCTTCTATCGCTGTGTGGTGGAGAGCGTTCTCTGCACCTGCATCACCGTGTGGCACGGCAGCTGCACTGCGGAGAGGATGGCTCTGCAGAGTGTGGTTAAGGCTGCACAGAAGACTGTGGGGAGCAGCCTTCCCACCACCTCAGAAGAAATCTTGAAGAGAAGCTGTTTTAGGTGTGTGGAGCTGAGGGTGCACCAGCTCCACACTGTCCTTGTTGGTGTAATGGTTTTCTTGTGTGGTCAAATACTTGTTCATACTGTGTACGGTATGTATGAATGATCCCAATATGAAAGCTTCTGTAAACTGTTCTCTGCTCAAATTTTATTATCTTTGATTTATTTTTATTTTTATGAATGAACTTGATATTTATACATTTGCAGATATCTCATTTAAAGCTGCTATATGTAATTTCTGGAACACGCTGGAACTTAGAAAAATTTTGAACAAAGACACGTTTTTGGTCCCTCCCCCTCAGAGCCATATATGGCTCTGCTCCCCCTCGCTCTTGCTGTAATTCAGCTCAGCTTCCTTAACTCCGCCTCCACTGCATGTCCTGTCGCAGCCACTGCGAATTTCTGTGTTTATATGTTAATAAAACGTTCTAAAAAATAAAATAAAAACATGGAGCGCTGGTCCAGCACACCAGAACACCAGGAAATCTGCAGAGCCTCGCGCAGCCACGTTGAACCCGAGTTTAATTTGCTCGTGACAAATTCATTCATTTCCTCATTTCAGTCATGGAGTCAGCGGAGGAGGAAGCGATCACTTGACTTTTGGCAAAAAAACAAAAGAAAAGTCCAGATCAGGGATGAAGAAGGGGAATTTAATACATTTGTGTCACATACAAAACAGTTTTGCATCGCTTTGCAATCCTTTGAACGAGAACGTGCGCGGCCGCTGGGGCTGGGACAGGCGGGGGCGTGGGTTAGGAGCGTGAGAAGCTCTGTTTTTATTGGCTGGTTAACGGCGGGTCACTGTGGGTTTTTAGAAATGCTTTTAGAGAAGCAAGGGGAATATAGTTTTTTTCAGAGATTACTTTGTCTAACATCAGTCTGTCAGTAGATAGTGACAGAGTGAAGAAATATGTTAAAAAATATATTGTTAGAAAAGTTACATATAGTAGCTTTAAAGCATTTTTATTAAATGTAACTTTCTGATTGGCGAGTTTAAAAAATAGTATTTTAAACATTTTTATATTTGGAATGAACATTTGAAAACTCAGTTAAACTAATGCTTTATATTACCTCATGCACACACGTCTTTCTGTTTCAGTCTAATAAAACGTTACAGCAAACGTCACGGAGGAGCAGCCTAGAGAAGATGCATTCATTTGAATAAATCAGTACTGCCGTCTCTCTCCTCTCCTGCAGAACAATAAGCCGCTGTACTCGTTTGAAGACAGCTCTGATTACGTGTATGACGTCATGTGGTCTCCCATCCACCCAGCTCTGTTTGCGTGTGTGGACGGAGTCGGTCACCTCGACCTGTGGAACCTGAACAACGACACGGAGGTACTCAGAACTCACTGCGTTGTGCTCCTACACATTGCAGTTTACATGTCTCTTTTTGTTTTTGTACGCTTAGTTTTGTTTTGTTTCAGGTGCCCACCGCCAGCGTCACAGTAGAGGGTAACCCAGCCCTCAACAGGGTCAGATGGGCTCATTCTGGCAGAGAAATCGCAGTGGGGGACTCTGACGGGCAAGTTCTTGTGTATGAGGTTGGAGAGGTAAGCAAACATCACAGCTAATGCAGTTTGATGTAATTACCTATTCGCGCTTTGTTGCAGACACGAGCGATTAATTACTCAGCATGGCCACTTCACCCTAATGAGATTATGTAAAAGAGCACCTCAAAGATTTAAATAACTATTCTGAGCCGTTCGGGTCTGTTATTGAGCCATTATCGATATGAATGGACCTCGCCTGTTACGTGCAAATTGAGTCACGCTTCTGTCGCGCCCCTCCTTCACAGCAAACTGCCGTTCCACGAAACGACGAGTGGACGCGCTTTGTTCGCACGCTGGCGGAGATCAACGAGAACAGAGACGACGCGGAGGAGCTGGCAGCACAGCGTCTGGCCGCGTGAGCGCAGCGCCGCTGGACGCAACGTTTCAGGGACCAGTTTGACGTCCGTTCTGCATTGATGGAAGGGAGAGATGTATTAACATGACTGAAAGAAATCATATCAGAAAGAAGTATAGACTCCTGATGTCCAACGTTCTTCTTAAGACACCTGCCTTGTCAGTTAGCTGGAACATCACCAGTCTTCCTCAGACATCAGGGCTACCAACATCAGACACTAACGTTAAGCCATATTTACCAAAAAAGGTTTTCTTTTCTATTCAACCAGATGCCTTAACGTTACCCTTCCATATTATTTACAGCATGACAGCCTTAATGTTTTGTTTTTTTCAAGCCAAATACGTGCATCACTGCACAAACTGTTAAAAGTCAGTCATACTGTAGCCATTTTCTATTTCCTGTTGTGTTTTTCATAAAACAGTCACACCCATAAACATCCAGGATTGTAACCATCTCATAGCTGTAGCTGAAGTTGTCTTCTCTGCTCCTGTCGACTTGATAATGCTCACTCGTTTGTAGAATGATGAAATGTCCAGATTTTGTATTTGTTTTATAATAATCAGAGGAGCTGGAGTTAATTTCTACAGGGACGGTCGTGTACTGCTCTGTGTCCAAACTGGGAATGTACTTTTCACAGTAGAAACACTTCGAATGATTTATTTCAATAAAATACAATAAATACACTTAAATTATTCCCCAGTGTCCCTGGTTATAATTTCAAAATAAATATTTTGAAAATATCTGTACATCTGTGATTCTTAAAAGGTAGCTGGCACGTGCACCAAAGCTGTCACACCAGAAACGAAGCGGTAACAATCATTTGCTGAGCCATAGCGTCCCTCTGTTGAGAAGAACAATGCGTAAGGTCAAAGTGTGCAAGCATTGCAAAGATGATAATAAAAGCTATACCCATGCAGCATTTAAAGGAGAACCAATCAAATACATGAAATTGAAATGTGGACTGGAGGAACATGCAGCCCTCGCGGTCGACTCGTTTATGAGGCCTGAGGTACAGTTTTGGATTCTGCTGATTTGAAATCGGGCAGGTGCAAGCCAAACTTCCTCTCCACGCCAGAAAAGGTTGCAGCAGCCAGACGGTAACCGCCCACGTGGTCGGCGGTCACAGACGGGTAGTCCTTCACCACAGGTTTGGGAATGGGCTCAGAACCAGCAGGTCGGCTGAGGAAAGAGTCGAGAGTTTTACGTGACGCAAGGAGAGGTTTGTTTTTTATTTATACAGCTAAAGTACTTACTGTCCTCCAAAATCAACGTAGAAAAATCTTTGTAAGAGTTCGTAGGTCACCAGAGTTACACCAAACTGCGGTGAAGATCTGAAGACTCGAGCTGACGGGAGAACAAATATTTCTGAGGTTAGCAGCTAAACATTCTGTTGTTTCCAGTCTTAAAAGCAGCTGTAGGACAATCAGTGGTGGGATGTAACAAAGTACAAGTACTGTACCTTGTTACTGTACTTATGTACATTTATCATGTATCTGTACTTAAGTAGAGTTAGATGTGGGTACTTTCGACTTTGACTCCACTATATTTTACATTAAATATCTACTTTCTACTACACTACATCTCTATAATGCGTTGTTACAAGTTACATTCATGTTGGTTTTTTATTTGTTCATTAGCAAGTCCTCATCCTGTCAACTTGACCCATTTCCCACAGTTCTTGTTAAATCCTGTCTCCCGTCTCTGCTCCCTATCATCACTAATATCATCCACTCCTCCCTGACCTCTGGCATTGTTCCCACAGCCTTCAAATCTGCTGCCATCACCCCCATCATCAAGAAACCAGGTCTTGACTTTACCAACTTCAATAATCTTCGTCCGATCTCCAATCTGCCCTTCATCTCCAAGATTCTTGAAAAAACTGTTGCTAGTCAACTTCACTCACACCTGTCCAACAACAACATTTATGAAGAGTTTCAATCTGGATTTCGCCCCCACCATAGCACCGAAACAGCTCTAGTAAAAATTACTAACGACCTTCTTCTTGCTGCTGACTCTGGTCTTCTGTCCATCCTCATTCTTCTTGATCTAAGTTCTGCCTTCGACACCATCTGTCATTCTATCCTCCTCAACAGACTAACCTCCATTGGCATCTCAGGTACCCCGTTAGACTGGTTCAACTCCTATCTCTCTGACCGCACTCAATTCATTCAGCTTAAATCCTTCCGTTCCCAGTCTTCCCCTGTCTCCACGGGTGTCCCCCAAGGCTCTGTCCTCGGACCCCTCCTCTTCATCATTTACCTCCTTCCTCTAGGTCACATCTTCCGCAAATACAGCATCCATTTCCACTGCTATGCTGATGACACGCAGCTCTACTTGTCATCAAAACCTAACTCCACCCACCCACCCTCCATTCTCACCGACTGTCTCATTGAACTAAATCACTGGTTTTCTAACAATTTCCTTCAACTAAACAGTAACAAAACAGAAATCATTCTTGTCGGTACCAAAAACTCTATTTCAAAATCAGAACATCTTCTCGTCCCCCTTAACAACTCTCTGCTATCCCCCTCCCCTCAGGTCAAGAGTCTCTGTGTCATCCTCGACACCACTCTCTCCTTCACTTCACACATCAACAATATTACTCGGTCTGCCTATTTCCACCTCCGTAATATTAACCGTCTCCGTCCTTCTCTCACACCCCGCTCCACAGCCATCCTGGTGCACAGTCTTGTGACTTCCCGTATCGATTACTGCAACTCCCTTCTCTACGGCCTCCCCAACAAATCTCTCCACAAGTTACAGATGGTCCAGAACTCAGCTGCCCGTGTCATCACTCAAACCTCCTACTATAACCACATCACTCCTGTCCTGCAGCAGCTCCACTGGCTCCCGGTTAAATCACGCATCATCTGGGCAGCACGGTGGCGCAACTGGTAGAGCTGCTGCCTCTCAGCGAGAAGGTCCAAGGTTCAAATCCCGGTCCGGGGGCCTTTCTGGGTGGAGTTTGCATGTTCTCTCCGTGCATGCGTGGGTTTTCTCCGGGTGCTCCGGTTTCCTCCCACAGTCCAAAAACATGCATGTTAGGCTGATTGGTAACTCTAAATTGACCCTGGGTGTGAGTGAAACAGGTCCCTCTTGTAAATGAGTCCCCGTGGCTCAACGAGGATAGCCTGTATAAATAAAGGTTGAATGAATGAATCTTCAAAATTCTACTTCTCACGTTCAAAGCTATCTACAACCTTGCCCCTCCTTATCTATCTGACCTCCTACAAATCTCCATCCCATCACGCTCTCTCAGATCCTCCTCTTCGCTACATCTCCATGTACCCTCTGCCCACCTCTCCACCATGGGGAGCAGGGCCTTCACCTGCTCTGCCCCTCACCTCTGGAACGCTCTACCGCCAGACCTTCAAAACACCACCTCCCTTTCTCTGTTCAAGACTGCCCTGAAAACACATCTCTTTAGACTAGCTTATCATTAACTTTACTAAATGTATTTTTATTATTTTGCATTTTATAATCTTTATGTATTTTATATTTCAATTTGTCACTGATAATGTTTGAACTGTATTGGTTTGTTAAGTGTCCTTGGGTGTCCTGAAAGGCACGCACGCTTTTAAATAAAATGATTATTTTTATTATTATACTGTAGTTTGAAAGTAACTAATGGTGAGGGTGGTTGGTCCATTGAATCACTGCAAAGTGGTCATGTAATGTTAGACCCCCCCCCCCTTCAAGAAGAGCTGAGCCAATGACGTATATTCTAGTTTAAACGTCATTGAGCTGGGAGCACCCACAGCACCACTAACACACCCAAAATGGATTCCACCACGGAGAGTCAGAAGATATGTGCCACCCGTGGCCTTATTGAAAGATTATTGAAATGTTATTGAAAGACTGTTCAATACAGCAGGACACATTCTCTCTCCCAAAAGAGTCAGACTGGACTCAAAAACTTTGAAAACCAACTTCTTCTGAACTTGAACAAGAAATTCTTGCTACAATATTAAAATGTGTCAGTTCATGGGATGTTAGGAGACAAGATGTCTCCAAATGTCTCGACACTCGGGTCCAAGTTTTGAAAATGGTGTCAGGAAATTAAAATATTGTTCACTATTGACCCATTACAAGGTTTAGACAATATTTTAACTAGAGTTGAAGACAAACTGGAGTTGAAGTGATCAGTGTATTCCTTTGTTAGGTCTAATGCTCCTTTTTTTCTGTCAGACAACTTTTACTTCAATGTTTTTAATGCAGTTAAAATGACACATTGGTTTTACTTTGTGTTCAATAAAAACTTTCATTTATAATCATTCCTCTTTCTTATTTTGCCTAATGTCATTTAACTCTGCATGTCCTCCCTGAAATTCTGACGCACAGAATCATAAGTCCAAGTGTGAACTGTGTCACAGAGTAAATGCAATGAAAACATGTATTATCTGCAGCAATGTTCATTAAAATAACACTACAGTATTCATGTATTACAGAAAATATACATATGGTATACTTAATTATATTGTAGGTAATACATCCAGCAAGTACTTTTACTTTTAATACTTTAAGTATTTTATAAGCAAGTACTTACTTTTACTTAAGTAAAAACTTTAATGTGTACTTCTACTTTTACTACATTTTTGTCTGTTTATTTGTACTTTGAGTACTTCCTCCACCACTGAGGACAATAAACGTGTATATGCATGAGTGTTCTACCTCCTGCGCCTTTCCAAAGTGCACTGAAACCTTCCTCTCGGAGGATCTTCTTGAAACAGTCGATGACTCCGCTGTATGTCGTCTGGCCTGCTCGAGCCGCCACCTGGAGCCTGGTTTTGATGACATCAGCAGGGGTCACCAGCGACGCCGCTGGCACACCTTTGTTTGCCACAAAAACACATAATAAAGCACTTTGACTATACACAAATTGTGTCAGACTTCGATATCCCTGCCGCAGCGTCACGCAGGGACTGAAATGGTTATACCTTCATGGTGCGAGACGGCACTATAAAGTCAGGCGATTGATGGAGAAGCAACAGGAAAGTGTGGCAACGTGACACATTCCTTCATAAAAAAACACATCTGAGTTTACCCGTTGTTTGTTACCTGCGATAGCTCCGGCAGTGAGCAGCTGCAGAGGACCCAGCCTTCCCTCGTCATCTGCCAGCTTCTTCTTGGTGTGGGCATAGACAGGGAAGTAGATGGCTGAGAAGGGGATGTCACGCAGAAAGCAAGCTTTGGCTCCCTAACAGAAAAAAAAGAGGCATTTGTAATCATCTCAAGGGCTGATGAACAAACGGAGACAGATAGAGCTGGTTTGTCTGGAAGGATTAAGAGGCTGAGGAGCTGATTTATTCAACCTACAGGGGGGACTTTAGTATTGATGATGGAGCTAAAGAGCCTGGGGGGCTGCTGAAGAACTGGGCCTCAACAGACAGATCCATCACAGGGACACCGCTCCAACACAGGCTTCAGTGTCTGCTTTTTTTAACCTAAAAGAAGTCAACCTTTAAAAAAAAAAAACAGGCTGCCACTCATTAAAACAAAGTTTGAACACACGACTCTGAGCTTTAAGTAAAGCCACAAGGATCTGGGAAGGAGCAGTAGCGAAACATAATCCCTCACTAATTTGCTGTTGGTTTCTGGCTGCAGCTCTGTCAGAGTGTTAAACACTGTTTTTGGAAAATTGCAAACAGTCAACAATGCAGTGTTTCGCTGTCCGTATTTCTGTTTCTGATCACAATTATGTCTACATAAACATATAACGGCTTGTTCAAACACAGGAGTGCTTCATCTGCGACAAGTTACAGACGTGAAGCAAACTGAGCAAACCAGGGCTTTTGTTTGTTTCTTTAATTCAAAGTTTTTTTATGCGTGCTTTATTTTTTATTATGTTTAACAGCTGGTTACTTGAAGATGTTCACAATGAAGCAAACTTTTGCTTTATTACAATTAAGAGTTAATGTTTTTTTATATAAGTAAAGTAATATATTTTTTCAAAACGCTGAGGACTTGAGTTTTTTTCTTCACAATATAATGGATTTTATTTTTTAATTAGTTTTAAATCAATTTTCTAGAAAATATTTATTATTTGATCATATCTGGTAGTAGTGACAAAACTTGATTGTTGCAGCATTGCACATTAAAAGTTTAAAGCAATAGCTCAGATCTTTCAAAGTTGTGTTCTGTGGAAAGATAAGAACGATTAATATCTCACCTGTTGTAGATAGCTCTTTGAACAATCTCTATTTGAAGAAACAGTTGAATTCTGACTGAACCGATGAGCTAACAGTTACTGTGAGGCGATCCAAGAACAAAGTGAATCGCTGCCGTCCTTAGTACTCGAGAACGGTCTTGGTCTCAATGCCACTTTTTGATGGTCTCATCTCGGACTTGACATTTGGTCTCGGTCTTGTCTCGGTCTCGGGCATTGAGGACTCTGGATTTTATTTCAAGACCAGTCAAGACCACAACTGTGAAAATATCACTAAATTGACAGAACATTGTCCAGTTTATTTAACATATTTGCTTTAATTTGATGCAAAACGTACTGATTCAAATCCAAGTGATAACATGACTCATTGCTAAATATAGTACCGGTACATGTTTTTGTTACTGCTGTCACGCCCACCCCCTTTCACTCACGTGGTCCCAACAGAACAATACAAACAAGAGAACGTAACATTGCAACCAGGGGTGAAAGTAAGCCAGTCCGGTCCGGTACTGTGTACCACTAAAATATTCTGCACCAGTACACAGTACCTGGAAGAGAGGTGAGCGGCTGTCTGCTGTAAAGCTTCATTCAGAACCAGTCATGGCTGCACTTTGGGTCAGAATAGATTTGCTAGCAATAATCAGTCTGAAACACGACTTAATCAGTTAATAAATAGCTCTTTTTTTTCTCATTTCAAATTGTTTCTGAACTGTTTGTACTTTGCTGGAGCCTCAATTCTTTACTGCGGTGAAGCTAGTTTTATATTGGACGTTGGACATTGAAGCTCCGAGGTTTCAGCGGTGAGTTCCTCTCATTCGATCCGAAGCAGACAGTCTGATTTCAGTCAGCTGCGCTCAGTCTGCTCCTTCTCCAAGACATAATGGTTCGCTTAGGGACCGTCAACAAATTAACAAACCAAACACGCTTTAGAAACATCAATTATGTAATATGTTTTACATCATTTGACCCACTGACACAAAACTAATGTTAAACTACTCTAATAGACCTGACACACAAGACACCATCATTTATTTCTCATTTTAAATAATTTTCTAATTAGTTATTGAGCGAAAACCATGATTTTTGAACAAATAAATTATGTACAATTAGAAAATGCTTTAAAACGAGAAATGCATGTGGGTGCCTCGTCTGTCAGGTCTAGTAGAGTAGTTTAACGTGAGTTTTGTGTCAGTGGGTCATATGACATGAACATTGTTGTGCAAAAAACACAGAATATCTGATTTATTTGTTAAGTAGCTTTGAAAATGTATAAACGCTGAAGCGTTCATTCAAAAGCAAACAAAGTTGCAGTAACTTTTATTAAACATGTTTTATCAATGTTACGTTTTTTACATATCTGTTAAAACTGTCACTATATTGTGACAGCATAGTGTAAGATAGAGAACCTGTGAAAAGATTGAGCTCCAAAACTTGAGGTCTTGGTCTCGACTTGGTCTCAGACCCTAAAAGTTTTGGTTTTGTCTTGGTACTCTGGTCTTGGTCTTGACTTGGTCTCAGGTTAGGTGGTCTAAGTCGTCCTAAAACAACTTCAATCTGAAAATTTTCAACAATGTAATGTTCATTTAAAAGAAAACATTTTTATTTTTATAAAACTTCACGAGCGAAGTTGCTTTAAGATGGCATCATTTAGTCTTAGCCCTGGTCGGCTAACTTAAGCACAATTGCTCTGGTCACAACTAAAATGTTTCTCTAAACTGAGGTCATTCCAAGAGCTCTGTTGTTTATAACCTTCCACAAAACCCAACTTCAAAGATCAGAACTATCACTTTAATGTAAAAGAGGTAAAAGCAGAGAAAAAAGGATGTTATTTTATCTTTGGACCTTCCTCCGTCCTTGTGCGACGTTAGCAGAGGTGGATTCTGCAGACGTCATGGAGCTGCAGAGGTGCTGACCCACCTTGTACAGGCCGAGGAAGCCGAGGTCTCTTACAACGTTCAGGGCGCTGACCCTGGGGCCCGTGGTGATCTCTCCAGCCACCTGCAGTCGGATCTTAACAATCTCCAGAGGGTTGGTGAAAATCACCTGGGACGCTCCTGCCTGTGGAGCACAGCACACACACACAAAACTGAAGTGTTTTATTTATTTTTAACATGCAGATATTTATGTTTCTACGGAAGGGTATTGCTGTCATCCATGAAATTATATTTTTTGAGCTTATGTAGTAAAAACGTGATAAGTATGTAGTAAAAACATGCTATTGTGTAGTAAAAACGTGATATGTAGTAAAAACGTGATACGTATCACTTTTTTTATTACATACTCTCAATCTAACAACTTATCGATTCTCCCACCAGACCAAACAAAAAATGTCCCGAAAAATCTTCCACCTTATATCTGTTTTTCACAAATGCACCTCATAAATTTCCTGGAACAGGTGTATTTGCTAACATTTTGAGCGATCATTCCGTAATAGCAGCTCTTAGATCTACTAAACTTCCACCTGCTGAGCCCAGAATAATTCAAAAAAGGGATTTGAAACGTTTCTGTGAACAGTCATTCCTCTGGGATCTATCCCACTTTGATTGGCAACGTATTCTACTAATCAACGACGTGAACACCGCTTGGAACTATTTTCATAATAGTTTCATTTTCTTTGTAAACAAACATGCTCCTTTCCGGCAGTTCAGGATAAAGGGCCGTGACAGCCCCTGGTTTACTCCTGAACTAGCTGACCTCCTGCACAGGAGAGATCATCTTTGGGCCGCAGCAAGAAAATCACACTCAGACACTGATTGGTTGAAATTTCGGCAGCTGAGGAATAAATGCACAACTGCCATCAAAGCCGCAAAACGTAATTACTTCTTATCTCAGACCTCCAAAAATCTAAACGACCCTAAAAAATTCTGGAAAACCATCAAATCTCTCTCAGGCACCCCCCAATCATCTGACCTCCCATCACAACTTCTTGTTGATTCTGTTCCTGTGTCAAATAAGCACGAGATCCTGAACTGTTTCAACAAACATTTTGTTGCTTCTAGTTCATTATTTGACACAGTTACAAATGGAAAATCAGCCACTTCATCTAATAACCAAACTTTTACAAATCAAATCCCTCCTACAAGTAAATCCTCAGTTAATCACACCTTCTCCTTTTCTCCGTTCTCAGTCCGTGAGGTAAATAAACTGTTAAAAGATCTTGATCCTAAAAAATCTGCAGGTCAAGATGAACTTCCTCCTTATTTCTTAAGGCTGGCTGCTCATATCATCACAGTCCCTGTGACTCACATCTTTAATCTGTCCATAAGCCAAAACACCATTCCGGATGCTTGGAAAACAGCCTTTGTTCTTCCTTTGCTGAAGGGAGGTGATCCCACCTCATTGAACAATTATCGACCGATCTCTAAACTCTGCATTTTAGCCAAGGTTCTAGAAAAACTGATAAACTCCCAGATCAAAAATTATCTGGACTCATTTAACATCTTACCTCTCCATCAATCTGGTTTCAGGAAAAAACACAGCACAACAACTGCTTCTCTGAAGGTTCTTAATGATGTTGTTGAAGCATTGGATGCTAAGGATTATTGTGCTGCACTTTTCTTAGACCTGTCTAAAGCTTTTGACACTGTGGATCATAACATCCTAAGTAAGTAAGTAAGTAAGTAATTTTTATTTATATAGCACATTTCCCAGACATGAGAGTCACAAAGTGCTTCACAGGAGGAAAAATAAAATCATAAAATTATAAAATCACAGAAATAAAATCATAAAATCACAGAGATACTATACAAAAATCACAGAGATACTATACAAAAGGTAAAACATAACTAGCTCTAAAAACAATGTACAAAGTTAACCAAATGCCTGTCTGAAGAGATGAGTCTTAAGACTGTTTTTAAATGCAGCTGTTGACTCGGAGCAGCGTATTGTTATAGGGAGAGCGTTCCAGAGCCTCGGAGCCACCACTTCAAATGCTCTATCGCCACGAGTTCTAAAATGAGTTCTAGGAACTGTCAGCAGTAGCTTATTTGAAGACCTCAGAGTTCTAGATGGACAAAGAGGCTTCAAAAGGTCCAATAAATATTTAGGAGCCTCACCATGTAATGCTTTAAAAGTTAATAATAAAACTTTAAAATGTGACCTAAAATGAACTGGGAGCCAGTGTAGAGAGGCCAGAACCGGAGTGATATGAGCTGTTCTGGGGGTTCTAGTCAAAAGCCTGGCTGCAGCGTTTTGCACAGATTGAAGGGAAGCTATGGAGGATTTACTAATCCCCACTAAAAGGCCGTTGCAATAGTCTAGGCGGGAAGAAATAAATGCATGGACAATCATTTCTAATTCCTTTTGTGAAACAATAGCACGTAGCTTAGAAATATTCCTTAAATGATAAAAACTGTTTCGAGCTAACAATTTGCAATGATTGTCCATTGACAGAGAGCTGTCAAAGAGAACACCCAGATATCTGAGGTTGTTTTTGTTCGCAAGGTTTAAGAACCCAAGATGCTTCTTAATTTCAATGATTTTATCATCCGGAGCAACGATAAGCGTTTCAGTCTTGTTAGCATTTAGCTGCAGGTGGTTGTCATTAAGCCATATCTTAATGGCTGATAGGCAGTTACTGAGTTCAGTCAATTTATAGAATTCAGACAGACGAAATGAACAATACAATTGAATGTCATCAGCGTACACATGGTATGAGACGTTACTAAAGCTATTTAAGATAAAGCCTAAAGGGCGTAGGTACAATAAAAAGAGGATCGGGCCCAAAACTGAACCCTGGGGCACCCCATAGGGCAGATCAGAAACGTCAGAATGAACATTGTTCATGAAAACAGTAAAAGACCTATTAGATAAATAAGAATTGAACCAATTTAAAACCGTACCAGAAATACCAAACAGGTCACATAATCTGTTAATGAGAACAGTGTGATCCACAGTATCAAATGCTGAAGTCAAGTCCAAAGCAACAAACACAGTGTAATGTCCAGTATCAGCTGCCATCAACACATCACTAGAAACTTTTAGTAATGCAGATTCAGTGGAATGCAGTCTACGAAAACCAGATTGGAAACTGTCCAAAAGATCATTGTCCTCAATATAAAAGTTCAGTTGTTGAGCTACAACCTTCTCAAGGATTTTCGACAATAAAGGAAGTTTAGAAATGGGTCTATAATTTTCAGGCAGAGTGCAGTCCAGGTTAGGCTTTTTTAACAGAGGACAGACAACAGCAGTTTTAAAACATTGAGGTACAGAACCCGAACTAAGAGATAAATTTATCAGGCTGACTACACTGGGACCAATAAAATCAAAAACATCTTTAAAAAGAGATGATGGAAGAACATCCAGTGGACTCGATGACATTGTCATGTGTGTCAAAAGATCAGAAATGTCCTTAACGGACACTGGGTCAAAAGAGGACCATGTCGTCAAGGTCAACGGTTGAGGGTCCACATAACTGGATGTTGATGGTAAGATACCAGCTCTGATGTTAGCAACTTTGTCAATAAAAAATTTTAAAAACAATCCTGTGTCATAAGCTCTCAGAAATCGGTTTCTCTGATCACACCATCGGTTGGTTTTCTAATTATCTTTCCAATCGGAGGCAATGTGTCCAACATAACGGTACTTTTTCCAGCTATTTAACAGTTAAAAATGGTGTACCACAAGGCTCAGTTTTAGGACCAACCCTCTTTACAATCTACATAGCTAATGTAGGTCAGAGCATCCCTGATGCATCCTTACATTTCTATGCTGATGATACAGTTGTTTATTGCCGAGCTAAAACAGTAGCTAAGGCTTTCCAGTTACTGCAATCCGCTTTTGACATCATTCAGTCAGATTTGTTCCGTCTCAAACTTGTCCTAAATGCTGATAAAACAAAAGGGATGTTTTTTTCAAGTAGGAAGTCGGTTCCAGCAGATCTTCCTCTGATTTTATCCTCAAATGGTGTCCCTAT
>JBBPBX010027306.1:8960-37381 GCA_038048925.1 Garcialebias charrua | reverse complement strand
GGACTCTATCTGGCAACACCGGTCACACCGGTGTTTACACGCGTGTCTTTACATTCGGGGCAGCGTCGGCAGTTTGGGACACTCCATCAATGTAGAGGCGTCTCGTCTGCGGCACCGGGACCCTCCATCAGTAGTTGGGGCGTCTTCTATAGCAACTTCATCCGGCGAAGCCATGCTGTCCGTGACGCTGACTTGCTAGGGGCTCTGCTAGCGCTAGCATTAGCATCTCGCGAGACAACGTTACCTCTCAACGAGAGATATCGCGGGAGTTTAATATCGCGAGATCTCGTACAACGAGATCTCGTTACATGCCTACTGATTGGTGACTAAATTGACCCTAGGTGTGAGAGTGGATGGTTGTTTGGTGTGAGTGAGACAGGTCCCTCTTGTAAATGAGTCCCCATGACTCAAAGAGGCCTGTATAAATAAAGGTTGAATGAATGAATGAATTTGTTTAAAGACATGGTTCAAACAAACATTTTTTTAAATAAAACTTTACAGCTAAGCATCTCTACTTTGAGATACTTCTTAGCTGTAATCGTTGTAGTAAAACTAAATACAATATAGTAAATATTAGCCTTACTTTTGGCAACAGATGAGCCCTTTGATAGAGGTCTGAGTGGCGCAGGACGTTGGCATCATGCGCACTGCCTGGCATCTTGACACTGATGCTCCAGAAACAGGAAAACAGAGAAAGAATAGTAATTAATAACAAATACAGACAGTATCACGCAGACAGGTAGAAAAATAAAGGGCAAAAAAGTTTATTAGCATACAGCGTTTTTATTATCTTACCAACAGTTGTCCACGACAGCTTGGAGGACAGAGGACGTCCAGCGCTCTCATCCTGTGAATAAAAAAGCTAAAAGCACGCGCTGCTTCGCCTGTAGTTCATTCAGGGAGTGCAGTAAAAACTCAGTCGCCGTCATTACAATCTGGCGCGGGTCCATTGACGCGTCTGTTTACTTTCGTCCCGGAAGCAACTTCTTCTTCTGTGGTTTTAACGGAAGTAACTTCTTCTTCTGTGTTTTTTTAAGGGGGAGTGTACCACTCTGCGCATGTCAGAACTTCTGATCAGAATAAAAGCCTGCTGCATGTAAACACTCGTCATGAACGGATTGAGCCCATGTAAACGGTGCCATCTAATTATGCGATCAGAACACATTTCAATCAGGTCACAAAATTTTGTCCATGTAAACACAGCTAGTGTGTGTTAATTCAGAATTGATCAACAGTATATTTTTGTCATTTAATGATGATTTTACTAAGCTGGTATATTTTAAATATGCCAAAGTTAAGAGAACATCTCAGAATGATCGTGCTTTAAACTGTCTGCTCTATGCAGAATAAGTGTCTAAAGTTGAATGAACAATCCTTCGTATTTGTTTGAACTGTTTTTGTTTCGAAGGAAAAGTGCTAGACATAGCTTGCTTTCGGTCTCCCGTCCTTTCTAAAAACAATGAATCTGTTCTCAAAACAAGTTACATTGCTTGTTCACATGCACCTGCATCTTCTCACGTATGTTTTCTATGTTTTGTCTACCCTATCATCTGTCACTCAAACTCACTCACTTGCAAAGTCACTCCTTCTCTAGTGATGGACAGCCAATCAGCAGGAAGTATGTGACTAAGTCACACCCCCTTCTTAAAGGGCACTTCCTGCATTTTTGGTTTCAGTGTTTTGGAGAGAACTAACCCGCAACTGCTTCTCTCCTTTGGAAAAGCTGGAGACGTTCCGGTCATGTGTCAACTCGACCCACGTTTCAGCTGGAATCATAGTAAAGCCTTACTGTGATCCTTTCACTCATTTCTGAAAGAATTTGTTTTCTGAAGTTTTACTTTGAAAGTTCAGCCAGTGCGATTGGGGCCTGTTCCTGCCGGTGAAAGCGTGCTCCTGGCTCGTCTGATCCAGTCATACACGCACGAAGTCGACTGGACCTCAACTGGACAACACAGTCCGTTAGTGTCCACAAACTTCTCTGTCCTCACCTCCAAGGGACTATCGTCACCAGGTAAAGAGGCGTTGTTTGTATGCTGCACGTGTCGGAGGTACAGCCGGATCCGTATGGGAAGGTGCCACTCTGGTTGTTTCAAATAATCAACTTCAGTTAACTCAGCTTTCACCTTCTTCCTCCTATTTCTTATTTTTCATAAGCTTTAATCTGTCAAGTAATGTGCCAACAGTTTAAGTTCCTGACTGTCTGTTTGTTTTAATTTGAATTCTTGTCAACGTAGTTAGTTAATCAGAGCTCATATCGATGCAAATGTTTAATGTAATTTTTGTGATAGTTTCAATAAAAGGTCTATTTTCTGATAGACCAACATATGTTGAAGCCTCTCGTGAAATTACATTTTTCCGAATTACAGTAAAAGCAATTTAATATCGGAAAAAGGAAGAACTCGCGCATTGGTGGCAGTTTGTGCAGATTAAAGTCTGCTCATAAACTGCGCATCTACAATAATGGTGGTCCAGTAAGTGTTTAAATACCTTACCACTCCATTATTTCATTACAATATTATTTATATTATCATCATTAAGCCATGTCTCCGACAATGCTATTATTTTGAAAGTTTTATTAATGTTTTTGAGATTATCTAACATGTATGATAAATTTGCATTTATACTTCTACAGTTTAGGTGAATTAAAGAAAGATCATCATCTGTTATATTCACATCAATAAACTGCTCTTCATTATAGTATTTACTTTCTTTTTTAGTTGGAAAAAGACCTCTCGAATACCTCATCAACATTATATATTTTAGATATCGAATCATCATGCATCATCATTAACCGTGTGCTTCTTCATCATGTTGATTTACTTCATCATAACTTTGATTAGACATAACAGGACACAGACACCTTCTATACTATCCAAATTTTTCCAAATCTTTCACATCTTGTATCATTTTTGCCTGCGATCCTTCCTGTGCCCGTACCCAGATCTTTCCATTTCTTGTCCAAGTAGACACTATCTTTTCCTTTTTCCTTAACAATCTTGCTTCGAGTGCAATAATTCCATTTTTTTTGTCAAATGTTCGTTTATATAAACCTTTGTTCCCTTGAGTTTATTTGCTTGCATGATTACTGTATTTCTAGCTTTTCTACTAATAAATTTTACAACGATAACCGGTTTGGATTTTTCAACTTTGTTAGGCAAGGTATGACACAAAGATATGTCTTCAGAATTAATTTCTATTTTCTGATTTTGTAAAAAAGTCACAACTTGCTCTTCCAAAGATCGCTGTTCCCGTGAAGACGCATTTTCAGCAGTTCCATCACTGGTAGTGGTCTTTTTGTCTGAACGAGTTTTAATCACAAGACCGGATATTACGAGATTGTCTTGCCTTGCGTTTATTTCAAGTTCCTCGACTCTATGTTCAAGTTCCAGAATTTTTTTATCCTTCAAATTTATTTGTAATCTCAATTGTTTCACTTCATCCAGCAGAAGTTTCTGTTGGGTTGATACGTTCCTGAGCTCTTCACTCATAAAGTTCTGAGATTTTTTTTATCTCCTCCAAATCATCCGTGTTAGTCTCCATCAGATCCTGTTTTTTGTTTTAGATTTTGCCATTTCTGTACTCACAAAATGTGACACTCGCCCGTTGGTGTTGGTTTATGAAGTCTTCAGCCTTTAGCAGTTAGCCTTTAGCCTACTCCACCAGCCCTCGATCTCCACCGCAGACCGGCGTCCTCCACACCTTTGAACCAGGAAACAGAAACTCGCCGGCTCAGACTCCCCCCGCAGACCAGCGTCCTCCACCCTTTGAACCAGGAAACAGAAACTCGCCGGCTCAGACTCCCCCCGCAGACCAGCGTCCTCCACTCTTTGAACCAGGAAGTAGAAACTCGCCGGCTCAGACTCCCCTCGGATCCACGGCTCGAATTCGTCCCAAAACTGGAACGTAGCACCACCTACGCTTGTCCTCGACACCGACACCTCTCCTCCCCGCAGCAGCAACGGACCCCGGCCCAACAGCCGAAGTGCAGCCAGCTGCAGCAGGCTCCCAAAGGTAGGTCGCTAGCCAGCGACACCGCCCGGAAGGCTAATGCCCAAACAATCCGGTCCCACGGCTTGTTAGTCCGTCAAGCCAAAGACGAACTTTTAAACTCACATGAGCAGCAGAGCAAGTTCAGTTCACAGATTCAGTGTGACTCTGTATCATTTTGATGACAACTTGCTTGATTGATTGAGTAAATTAAACGTCCCGTGCAGCGCGACGTTCACCTGTACATCCGCATGGCAGCCATCTTGCACACAAATGTCTGTGTGCATCATCTTGCACACAAATGTTGATACGACGTGGAGGTCATATAGACCAGGTTCACACTGATGTAAATTATTAATATTATTATTACTGTACATGTGATGTAAGCTGTATTACCAATCGATGCTGGATTTCTTGATTCTGTTCTTTTTAATTAGCGTCAGATTAAATCTGCATTATTATTATTACAGGGATTAACCTGTCTAAATAAAGATTGAATGAATTATTATTTTTATTATTAATATTATTAATATTTCATCCATGGTGTCCTGTGAGCAGAATCTGATCCCTCTGCTGGCACCCAACTCCTTCACCAAAGGATCAAATGATTATATTTTTTTAAATATTCATGGCGGCCCACTCATCTCCTATGCACGCCCCTGCGGCTCGCACGCGCGGCTCGGGTGTCGGCAGGTGGAAAACCACGCGTCCAGGTCCGGCTCGGCTCGGTTTCCATCGTCTCCATTCACCGTGAATGGAGTGAAACCAAAACCACGCGGCCTCTAAATATTACACGAGTTTTGTGCGCGTGGGTCATTTGCCTAATTATCAGCAGCAGGTGAATGGACTCGGAGAGGAGAGCGCGCATATATTAGGCATCCAAAAAAGGGGGAGAAGCTGGGGAAGAGATCCTGGCGCACTTCGGCCCTCTCCGTGCGTAAAGAGGAGGAGGAGGAGGAGGAGGCCCCGATGTGAGCACCAGCTCCACAGCAGCAGGTTGTATTTTTGACTTAGCAGCTAAAATCCCACTCTGACCTGCTTTAGAGGCTCGCAGCTGAAGGCATCCATGTTTTGTCCATGGCTCTCCTCCGACAGGAAGTGTTGCGCAATCTGCAGGAGCGCGTGGCTTTAAATGCAACGCTTGATGATCATTAGCCATCTGGACATGGTCATCTGATCCTGCAGCATGTCCAACTGCTACAACTAATCCCGGCTGGGTGGAGGGGTGAGCTTTATCATGGTGCATGCTGCTTTATCACTGGTGTGCATGCACTCTTGGTTGTTTTTAATGGTTTGGGCCTCGTTTCTCTGCAGGCCTGAGGCGGGTTTATGTTTTATATTAAAGCATGAATATCAAATTGTGCTACAAGAATGTCCTTGCGTTATGAGGAGCTCATTAATTATTATTATTATAATTTTAAATATTAAGTGAGATAATCCCACAAAATATGTTTTAAAGGTTGAGGATAGGAATAAAACGTTTAATTTTTGGTGTGTATTCGGAGAGGAAAGTGTCTGTTCTTTATTGATTTGGGGTGAAGAAGGAGAGAGAAGGGGGGGGGAGGTTGTCCAAATTATTTGCTCGGATTGCAGAGTTTAATCCGAAAAGACAAAAAAAAAAAAAAACACACACAATCCTCTCAGGCTGACAGCAGGAGCCACTTCTAAGGTTTCCTCCTGCAAACAGATCCTCCTTTCAAAAAAAAAAAACTGCTCCGAAGCAGCAGAACAGGAAGAAATATGGATTATTAGGGAAATAAATGCTGGAATAATGTTTTTTTTATTCCAAACCGGATGTGGATCCTCGGGGTCCAGCAGGCAGAGGGGGTGAACAAGTTCAAAGAATAAAAGCCTGAGGCATTTAGCTTCCAAAGCAAAAACATTTAAAAAGTAAAACTGCGTTAAAAACGTACAATTAATTAATGGTGTTTAAAATCAAGCAGAAGCTGGAGGGGAGCCATTTTCATCCAAGCGCATTTTCATCCAAGCGCATTTTCATCCAAGCGCATTTGGCGCAGAGTGTTTTTTTGTGCGCCTGCGTCTTTAAAAAGGTATGGGCGCGCCTTTCCTTCTGTCAGTGCAGCTCCAAGCCCAGGTAAAAAAAAAAAAAAAAAAAAAAAGAAGGGAGGAGGCTTGTTCTGGAGGGAGAGAGGGAGGAGAGAGGAGAGGAGAGGAGCGCACCAATCTGACATTTGATACTCAGGAAGTTCAGGACTCCGCTTGGATTTCTTTTGTTTCATTGTCAAAAAATGTGCAGTGCTGCTGCGCAAGACGCGCACCGGAGGCTTGTGTCACCTCAGCGCCCTGCAGCATTTTACCAGCAGGGAAGAAGGAGAAAAAAGAGGAAGAAGAAGAAGAAGGTGTAAAAGTTAATGATAGGTTCGGGACTGGGAGCGCAGCGCGCCGGGACAACGATGGAGACCTGGCTGGAGAGGTAAATGAAACATCACGCACACACAAGATCTGCCCTTAAACTTGTGCATTGAAACTTTCAAAAAGCAGGATGAAAATAAAAAAATGCGGGGAGGTGAATTTTCAAACGAGGCCATGTTATAAAACACATTTATTGTCATTCGTTCTCCTTAATGGCGCGTAAAAACAATCAGCGGGCTTGTTTTATTAAATATATATTAAATAACTGCCATAGGATGAGCTAAAATAAAGTGTTGAATAATTGTATTTAATGTTTTCTGGTTAAACATACCATTAAGAATTGTTTTGGTGTTATATTGTAACATGTTTAAGGTTTGTGATGTGTCATCTTCATCATTTTTTTTACACCTGCTTTTATTTGTCTTTCAGTTCTTGCAGTTTTTTTTTTTTCATGCAAACTTATGCACTGTATTTTATTTTTTTGTTTTTATAAATCCAGGTGGACAACCCTTTTCTGGACACATTAGAAAAAATATAGACTTCGAAATGTTTAATATTTACAAGCTGGACTGGAATTGTGCAACATTTTTGTAACATTTTATTTTTCATCCAGTTTCCCCTCATTGCATGAACAGTGCATGAATCTGGCTGCAGGTCTTAGAGACGAGCGATAAATCCTCCTGGAATAACCGTGAAGTGGAGGACTTGCTGGTTCTTATTGAGACAAATGCGATTAACTGTGTGTGTGTGTGTGATGGTGTGTGTGTTGGAGCATGCAGCTCTGATGTTAAAGGCCAGCAGAGACGAACATTTCAAATTCTAAACTCAGAAATCTTTCTAAATGCTCCAGAACAAACAGTTTCATTGGACGTTCCTAATGTTTCAATCACTGGAGAACAATTGCTCAGAATAGGCCTTTAAAAATGTTACAGGGAAATAACTCATCCGATTTGTGTTTTATAATAAAAGGAGTACAATTGTTTAATTATTTCTTTAAAACAATGTGGTTTGATATTTATATAGTGGTCATTCAAACACAAACATTTACACATACATTCCCAAACTGTATTAAATCTTATTATAGGACATATTATATAACTATTAAGTTTATAATACATTTCAATGCATAGTTAAATAACTGCAGTAATCTCAGGTATCTGAAGCTAGATGTTTTTATTTGAGGAAATAAAACATCTATAATGCACAGATGTCTATGAAAAAAGATGTAAAGGGATTCTTATTAAGTAATTAGGTCTGGGAGGAAACAAGAAAGGCAAACCTTTAAAGGACATGCCTTTTTATTTTTTTTGAGCTCGGCTTTTTAAGAGGTATCGATTTCTCCAGGAAATGGCGATGGGAGTCCTGCTCGGGGAGCCATTTGGGCGTCTGAGGAATCACTTAGGACATGGTTTGATCGCAGGGATCAATGGGCGCTCCGAGCACTGCAGCACCCGCAGTGAGGGAGCTAATGGCTGAACCAAGGGTGGGGCGTCTGGGCCCTGCCAGGGCCTATAGCCGAGGCTGCGGATTATCTGCAGCGACGTTCAAGGTCAGCAGTGTGAGTTAGCTCTGAAGACTTTTTTGTTCTTATTTGATTTCAAATAAAGGAGAAACGTCCGGCACGCTCGTATACAGGAGACAAGTTGCAGTTTGGGAATACATATACTGCAAACAAGCCCAACTGTTATCTGCAAAGGTGGGAAAAAATTAAACAACGGAGGGAATTAGAAGGTCACGTTAAAGGTGGCAGACGTTTGGACATGTGAATGGAGCGCAGACTCCAAAGATTAACTCCAAAAGGCCCTGCTTGTGCCAATCTGCCATATCTGCCATGAACATAGCTGCTGCACCTTGTAATACAAAATAAAGGTGTATTTACGTTTCGTATATGAAAATCCTCAAATCCTCCGTTTGCTCGACGATGCTACATTTTGTGATTGGAGGATTCTGGCTGCTTGTTTACAAGTGGCTACAACAATAGATGGTTCATTATGACTGCCTGCAAATGGGAGCACAGGTGACCAGCTAGTCGTCGGCGTTCTCTTCAGGACTGAGCAGACTCATGTTTAGTGGAGACACAACTCGTCTTTGACCTGTTACTGAATGTCTGGATCAATCCACTGCAGTGCGGGTGAAGCTGCGTCACTGCAGCATCGTGGGTAACTGTCCCTCTGCTGTTTCTGCTTTTCTCAGGTGGGGTCGGTGGTCTTTTGCTAAATTGCGCTGACTGTCGTCGCTATATGTCTGGCCTGGGTGTTGGGGCGATCATGACTCCTGTTCTGTGTATGGCACTGGTAGAATTCACTGTGAGAGCTCGCTATCAGTGAATTACCATAGGGCCATAAACAGAGCAGAGAAAGAACCACTGGATGGGACCCGTCTGTCCTCTCCTGCTTCTGGGTGGGTGGTGGGGGGGAGTGTGATGTAATAGCTCTAGTACCGTTGCATGAGCCGTGTTTGTGACATTCTGCTGGAGACTTTTAACGTCTGTTCATCCATGTGTGTGTCTCTATGGCAACAGCTGCTTGCATCTGGAAGTCCACTCCTCTTCTTTGCCCATTTTGGCACTAGCACATTTTTGCTTCTGTATATATACTTTTGAGCAATTATGTGTAGTGCCAATATAGGACAAGACAGACTTTCATCGCTTTTGCCTTTTGTGATCTTCTGATGTGTGTGGGTCTGAAGAGGCCTCCACCACCCCCGCAGCTCTCTGGTGGTGTTTGGCAATGGTAGAACTCACACTGGTGAGGTAGAAGGATCCGGTGGTTCTAGATTTGCCAACTACTGCCTGAGAGCAACCAGCAGACGACGAAACGGGGCCTTTAGCTGGATAAACATCCGAAGAGCGTTGGAAGTCAGCGAGCGAGTGGCCGATGGTGTGAAAGGTGGGGCGAGACTCTGATCCTCCCCTGCACACCCCGGCCTCAGAGCTCAAGTGACTCCTTTAAGGGTAGCCCAAGAAAATAGGTCCAATTCCATGAATGTCAAGATGACCTTGACTTGAAAGTCTCAAGCTTTTGCCTTGAACAAGCAATCCATAAAGCAATAAAAGCACTGCAGAGAACTGGGAACATTTTACATTGTGGACTATAGATTAACTTATGTATTATTGAAATAAACACTGGGCTGAGCTGTCAGTACCAAAACCCATCAGACTCGTGAATGCATTGGACGAAGAGACTGCTTGTTGTTTGCTCCATGCTGATAATGCTATAACCTTAATGGATTCCTCTGCTCATCAGTCACTTTCCCCTCCGGCGCTGACAGGTGGACTTGGATCAAGACGTGGCAGCGTGAGGCGTGCTGCGGCGGACGCTATGCGCAGATGTCCAGTTGTACTCTGCCTTCAGCCAGCCATCAGAGGGCTCCTCTCTTAACTCTGTGGCATAATTGGCAAACCGTGCGGTGTCGTCTTACCCTCCTCTTTCAATGCGGCCTTGTTGCAAAGGAAAAAAGAAAGCAGGGGACTTTCTCTCATACGCTGCTGGAACAGTGGATTGACGGTTTGGCCCCCAAAAAGCTGCTCTGAGCTCTGTACATCTGGGTCAGGGTCTGCTAATGTAGGTGACAGGGGGATCTGGGGATTAAAATCTCTTTATCTGCCTCTGCATTAATCCTGCTTTATAGCCTACACATCAGCATTAACTAATATAATTTGTATTGTCAACAGTTTGCGGACTACACATGTATTTGATCTACATCAGTGTGGACTTTTGTAAAGGCTCCTATGATTGTGTGCGGCTCGGCCATTAAAACAGACAAGACGTGCAGTTGACGTCCGCAGGTTTGGCTGTACCTTGTGAATGTGTTTGCACCTGCTGACTCACCTCCATATTGATGGAACATATTGTTTTTTTTTCCCTCATTTTCAGCTCAGAACGTCTCTTGTGTGCGATACAAATAAATTCTTTCAAAAAGACTGCGTTCATTGTGTCAGCCTCCCTCTAACGATCTTCTCTGCAGCAAAGTGCATTGTGGGATAACCCCTTGTCAATGCGAGGCCTTCTCCAGATGGGCCGAGCAGCTCAGGTTACACTGCATTTTTGAGTGTGCGCTCTCTCCCACAGCCCCACCACCCCCACCCTCACCCTGCGGCCCTTTTCTCCCTGGGTCTCTCCCTCTCTCCCTGACTGTTTCCTGGGCGGGCAGCTCCGAGCTGAGACAGTGCTTCTCCTGTGTTTCAATGCAGAGCATTAGTGGAATCAGATTATCGGGCGTTCTTACGCAGTGTCTGAGCTGAAGGTGGGCAGAGGTGTGAGTCTGGAAGGTGAGGGGGGCCATTATTAGACTATTATCCTACATTAAAGGAGAAGCCGCTTCATCAGCAGCTTGTCTGGATTTGACGACATCCCTTTGTCTGCTTTTCCACTGATCGAACGGTTTCCATAGGGGGTTTAAATGGAAGTGATCAACGAGGAGAGTATTTTTCCAGAAGAACCTAAACATTGACGGGTTATAGAGTTCAAGAGGGGCGATGTCTTCGCCTGTGGCTCTGCTCAACCCTGTACTCAGGGGAAGAGATTACATCTTGTGAGAGCAAGTGGGAGCTCATATGTGTTGAATGTGTGTGCATGCATGCAGAGATGGTGGAGGGCCTGGGATGCACGTATTAAGAAACGATTAGTTGAGATTAAAGCTCTGACCTAACCCCTCCCTTCTCACCCTGCAGTGCCCCCTGTAGATGAACACCACCTACGCCACGACTGCAGACCTGTCCATCAACCGAGGATCAATGGTGGCACCTTTTCTCTTCCCAAATCTCTTCAACCACTAAACATATTGATGAGGGTTTCAGTGATTGAAGGTGTGTTCCACAACATTGGGTTTTGAACCACTAAAGCAAGCTTCGTCTAGAGGACTATAGAAATGATAAAACCAACACTATTCAATATTCATAACAAATAATCTAGTTAGAGTACACTAAATTGAATATTTTCAGACTGATGGGTCTTCTGAGATGCCCTCATTAGGAGGCAACAGAATTGTCACTTCTGCTCACTGTGATATAACGCAGGGGTTCCCAACCCTGGTCCTTGAGGAACACCATCCTGCGTGTTTAATTTTTTTCTCTGCTCCGACACACCTGATTATAATAAATGGGTGATTTACAGGCTTCTGCAGAACACGAGGAAGTAATTAAATCACTGAATCAGGTGTGTTGGAGCAGGGAAACAACTAGAGCACGCAGGATGGTGTTCCTCAAGGACCAGGGTTAGGAACCACTGTAAGTGATGCGGTCTTCAACATATGAAGAGACTGTTACTGACAATCTTATCAAGTAGGTTAATGGACAAATTCTGTCTCTTGGAATTGTTTCATCCCTCAAATGTTCTTTGTAATAAATTGTTTAAAAATTGAGTCTAATTTGTGTCTTGTTTTTTTTTTGTTGCCATGTTTGTTTTGGTGGCGGTGTTGGGATACCTTTATTTTTTTTGGACTCGAGCTGAAGAATAAGTATCCCTTATGTTTTAGCATGACAAAAACCTAAGGTAAATTTGGGATTAAGTAAAACCACATATGCATATACTGTACAGTACGTAGAGAAAGAAGTACATTTCATTGGTATTAACCTAATAGATTTTAACTACAATCATTTTAAAGGTTTAAACAAACCTTAAGATGAGTAAATGGATGGTGTAGAGAAATTTAGTTTTTGTTTTTAAAAAAAAGTATGCTAATAAGGCCTGTAATCTAGTTTGCATGTGAGCCACACATAGAAACTCAAACATCACAGGAGCACACATGCATAGAATCACAAGTTTGGGCTCACCCAGGGTTCCAGTCTAAAGTGGTAGAGGGGACTATAAAAAAGGGAATCTTTCATCTGTCTGGAGCCTGCTCCAGCTTTAATCTGGAGGAAGAGCAGGATACACACTATATGACGCCTGATAGATTAGGGCCTGAACACTTCTCTCTCTCTGTTCTGCTCTGCAACAGAAGGGCCCTGCCAGCAAATCCCAGGCTTTAAAGCAGAGGAGGTTCAGGCAGCTTATGATGTAATCCAGGCCCTGTCTGTCGCTGTAGGAAAGGTGGGGGAGGAGAGGAGTGCAAGAGGTTATCAGGTTTTGTGGCAAGTGTACCACCATGGCTATGAATGTGGAGAAATTCAGCTTGGGTGCAAAAGAGAAAAAGAAAAAAATGATGAAACGTGAAAAAAATTGACGTTCAGTCATGTCATTTGTTTATAATGGTTACAAAAACTTAAAAAAAATTGAGTAACTGTCCATAAGGTCAGAAACATTGCATTCCACCGTAAGTTTATCCGATCTGTAAAGTGTGGTGGATGTTTAATGGTTAGGGCCCATTTGGCTGCATCATGGTCACAAGCCTTTAGCTAAATCAGTGGTCCCAACAGTGGTCCTTGAGGAACACCATCCTGCATGTTTTGTTTCCCTGCTTTGACACACTTGATTTGAATGAATGGGTGATGAACAGACTTCTTCAGAACTTGGAAGTAACTGAATCAGGCGTGTTGGAGCAGCAAACGACTAAAACATGAAGGATGGTGTTCCTCAGCGACCAAGGTCGGGAAACACAGAGTTACCAGTAAATGAACTGCGAATATAAACAGAGTTCAGGACATTTGTCCACAATATGTAAGTGGTTTTGCTAAAGAATTGTTTTAAAGAAATGCTTCAGGAGTCGTATATATGCCAAGGAAGCTTCCTAAAAACACAAACTACCTGAATAATAAACATCAACCATTTTTCTGGACTTTTATTTTTCAAACACACAAGTTTGAAAAGGGTTAAACCTTTTGTTATAGCCGCATCAAACACTTTTTTTTTTGACAAGCATTCATTTAGCTTAAAATGCTCCTCGGCATCACAAACATTGCAGCTCTCATCCAAGTGCAACTTCCTGTGTTGTACGAAGTGATGAATATTATTTAGACTAAAGACAGCTACAGAAATAAGTTCATTTTAAAAATAACACACTAATGGGTGCCACTGATTTCCATGCACTATAAATAAACAAGTTTGGTACGAGGTCTATTCAGCGATCGCAGCAGTAAACACTGATGTATATCCTGAGTCTCTGCACATTTTGGCATGTCTGCGGGCTATAGTAAGAGAAAAGCATACAACAGGACAATACTTCAGTGCTAAATTTCCTCATCATCTAATGTGAGAAATGTTAATGGGAGTGTATGCAGCAGATATGATGTCTTTTACAGAAAGACAGCCGGGCGAGGTGAATATGACTTTCAGAATGGGGAATGTGAAAAAAGGGAGGTTTCTGACTACAGTACCAATTTAAGTTTATACTAAAAACTGAGTAGTCCAGCAGTGATTACACCAAAAATCCAGAACATTGAGCGGTGCAGAGGTGGCTTTACTCCCAGGCTTTTTGGTTCGTCTTGGGTTACTTGTAAGGAAATAAATACTACACACTCAACACCACAAGAGTTAAAAAATATGAAAATAACCAAAGACAAAAAAAAAACCATACACCAACAAAAGCAACATCTTTACATAGTAAACAACGCATCATCAATCACGTATTTCCCCCCTGCAGATGTATACGTTTAAAAATATATCCAACATTGTACACAATGTGTTGTCTTGGGAAAGAGGAGAAAACAAATCTCCAAGGTGTTCAGTGCGTTCCACTCCTTTCCAAGGTCCATAGTGTCACTGCTCCAAGGTCACAACCTCCACCGCCTGGCCGTCCAGCGTGACAGTGTTATTTATGCGTGTGGCGACAGGCGCCATTGCGACCTGAACCGGACGGTTGCCCTGGGCGATGCTGGTCACTACAGTCTGGTACATGCTGACGGGGATCTGGACCAAACCTAAGGAGAAGACACACAGCATGAGCTTCATCCGCTGAACTCTAACCCTGTCCCTCTGGTTTTATTTATTTTTCCTGTAACGGTGATTCAGATGGTTATTAGGAGGCCATCAAGTCTAGAGGTACCGTATTTTTCAGACTATAAGGCGCATTAAGTTAAACAAAACATAACAGGAGAGGCTACTCTGAATAATGTTTCGATTGGATGTCCTCAGCTCGCTTCCTCCCATCCCCAGCTGTGCTTGTGTTCCTGTAGGGATTACGGCCGCAGTCATGTGGGCCACTGCCCCACCCTGCAAGCTGTCATTGTGCCACAGGCAGGCAAAAACGCCAGTGTAGGAGATAGCTGTACGGTTAACACATCAAGTACACAATCCTTCCCAATCCAAGATTTCTACAATCCTGCTTGAGAACATTTGCTCCATTTGCTAAGTATTTTTTGTCCTTTTTGTAGCCTCCTACTGAGCGCCCCCAAAGGTTGTGATTTATGACAATGTTAACGTGTGCTGATGCTTGTAATTGGGCTGGAAGTGATTGCGGAGAAGGGCTTCTGGAGCTCATGGGCTGGTACTGAAGTGCCTCAACAGACCACTCAAACAAACAGTTTCACTTTGCAGAGTAGCTGTATTTGTGTGTGTGTGTGTGTGTTTTGTCTGTGAAGGTTCTCAACACAAGCCAATCATCCCTGCGTCAGGGCCAGTGCACTTCAAATGGTTCTCTTCACTTCTTTACAGCCTGTGATTAGCTGAGGTCAATAGATCAGGGAAGGGCTGGCTTCCCTGTGGAAGTTCAGTTCTCAGTCTTCCTGATGCTTCTATAGAGAACCACTAGCTGTGTTTCCATCCATTTTCATTTCGAATTTTGAGCTAATTTTTGAAATCTCGCAAATATGTAAATACAAATTAATGCGAAGCAGAAGTGTTTCCATCTACTGGCTTGTAGCGCATCTACCAAGCCACGCACAGCGTCATTACGTCAGACGTCAGCGTCATTACGTCAGACGTCAGCGTCATTACGTCAGACGTCAGCACTGCGCATGTCTACAGTAAACAGGAAGTAGCGGTTGAAAACAGAACCCGGCCACACATCTCGTCAAAATGGAGAGAATATTTCAGGTACGTGTTGCTATCGGGCAAGTTGTATTTATTCTGTCATGCCAACTAGTTTTAGCGATGTTACATGTTGTCCGGAGCGGAAACAGCTGAACGTCACGTGACGTGAATGTTCGCTACGGCAGAACTGTGTCGGAAAATCTGTTTCCATCTGTCGTTTTGCGCATCTGCTCATTTTCGAAGCTCCCAAAAACCACCTCAAGCGAGCGTATAAACTTTTTGGCGAATTTGAGGAAGTAACTACGCATTTTGCCGTTTCCATTAAGCTTTTCTGCTGCGATACTTCAAAATGCGCAGCTAGAAACCTTGATGGAAACACGGTTACTGACAGGTTTGAGTTTTGGCTCTATATTTACAAAGTTTCACAGCAGATTTTGAACGGGACAAATATTTAAGTGAGGATTAGTAATATGTGTACAAATAGTATGCTGTAATTTTTTTTTAAATGGTTCAGTCTATTTAAAAGGAACCCTGAGGAACATGTTTATGTCTAAACTAGCATTTTTTAATATGGTACTCATCAGTGCTACAACTAAAAGCCATTTTGGCAGAATGTGTTTTGAGTGTATTAGTGACCAATTTACCGTATTTTTCACTGTCTAAGTCACTTTTTTTTTTTTGCATAATTTGCATGCCCTGCTGCGACTTATAGGCTGAAGCGACTTATTTATGGATTTTTATTTATTTATTTAAAAATCTATTTTTGGCTGAGACGTCACCATTTTCATTAATTCTGACTGAAAATATTGAACACTACCATTTTCAGCCACTAGATGGCAGTCGAATAGTAAGGCATGCCGTTCTATCACGTAATAGGTAAAAGTGGCTATTAATGACACAATCGGCTTGCCATAGCCCGCCACCATTGTCTGCCTGGAGCAACTGAATCCGCTTCATTTCACTGCACCGCCCTGAAGAAATGAAGATGATTTTACAATTAAAGTGCATTTATTAAGCAAAAGTTGGACTGAGACACACCTTTACTATAATTTCAAGCAAACAAACAATTGTAATTGTGTAATAGATGTGACTTAACATACCATACCATTTTATTTATAGAGCACTTAAAACAGCAACAAAGCCAACCAAAGTACATGGCAAAGTGGCATATTTATGGATTTTTCCACTTTATTAGACATATTTGGACTGATATAGGGCGGTGCGATGTATATGGCAGAAAACACGGTAACTGTCAGAAACATCCCAAAAGACTAGACTAATGCTTCAGGTTTGTGTATTTCCTATGTGGAAGGAATATGAGGCTACTCGCTGAGCTTTTTAATGCTGACTAACAAGCCTTATACAAATATATTATTAAATGCGAGGCTTCAAAGTGCACACAGACAAAAACACACCATCTGTCAAATCAGCACAGAGCAGATTAGAAGGGGGGTTGTAGTAACACTGCAATGTTACTGGTAGGAAGCTTACACTTGGTAAGGCTAATCAGAAATATCAACGATGGGTAAAAAAGTGATAATTAGTAAAAAGTAAATACAGAACAAAAAACAAGCTGGGGGAATTTAGATGAAAATGATTTATGACCTTTCAGGCTTCACCAGCCTCATAAAAGTTGATGTGAGGAATGTTGTGTGTATTTGCATGCGTGTTGCGTTTCCACAGCTGTGGAATGAATGGATACCTGTGGCATCTTGAACCCCTGCAAGAGCCCCGACAGCAGCTGCCGTCTCTGCCAGGACAATCTGCCCCCCTCCTTGAAGAGTAGCCTCTGCCAACGTCGCTACAGCGTGGGCTGCTGCCTCACTGCAACGCAAAACAAAATACGTGAGCACGCTCTTTTTTTGTTGTTGTCTTTGTTAAATGACACGAACAGGAGATGGATGTAGATTTTAAGCCTTCAGGTACAAAGCCTCAAAGCTCTCACACATAAGCGGTCTGCTCGTAAAGGCAGGGGTTATTAGAGAGATGTGAGGTGAAGAGGTGGGAGTGTATGAGCTGTAAGAGGCTTTTCTTGTCTGGACTTACAGAGAATCTGTCACATCTCCCCAAAGGCCAGGTGCTACAAGTCTAACAAAGCAGTTTTATTAACCAGATCTACCCAGTGGAATTATCATAAGCTTATTAACTGCAGCTTCGTTATGAACGCACGGGCGTATTCACAGCTCATATACAGGTGGACATACAGAATGATAGAAGTGCAGGAGCAGGAAAGAATACAGGAGGAAGCTCCGCTCCCCTCTGGAGCTGGAAAATGGACAAACTGTTCCAGAAGCAGTGGAGAAGGGTGGCTCAGCAGAAGAAAACAGCAGCAGGGGGAGGCGAGGCGAGAAGAGGAAGCAATGCTCAGGGGGGGCGCAGGTAACAAGCCCCGATGGGACACACCCATGCACATCTGAAATGATTGCCGTGACAGCACAGCAGTGAAAAACGAGCAAACACCCCAGAGTCCCGATGAGTCTGACTGGTGGCGTTAGCTAGCTGAAGACCATTACAGCCCCAAAGTAACCAAATAAAATTAACAAAAAAGGCTAAAGATAATTCATCTGAATTGTTGTTTTAATTTTGATCGATCAATCTAAAATAAATAATAACAGTATAGCAGCAAAACTGCTTGTACATTTTTGAGCTCTAGAGCGTCTGCTAATGCAGTGTTTTTCAACCACTGTGCCTAGGCACACTAGTGTGCCGCGAGTGATCGTCAGGTGTGCCTTGGAAATTATCAAAAAAGCCCCCCCCCCCTTTCTACAACCTCTTTAAATTTAAGACCACATTGTTGTGGTACTGTTCGGGTGTATTTTTGAAGACATGTTAAGTGCAATTTGAAATAAGAAATATAAAATATGATAAAAATACATTTTTGTGTTTATTTCATTCCTATTCAAGACACTTTGATAAGAATGACTATATATTTAATACAGGCGGATACAGTGTATCTATGTTTACAATTTTGGTTGGTGGTGTGCCTCGGGATTTTTTTCAGTGAAAACACTGTACCTTGGCTCAAAAAAGGCTGAAAAACACTGTGCTAATGAATTAGCTGCTGAACAGTGATTAAAGAGGAACGTACTCCAAAATTAACTTTTTTTTATCTGATTAACTCCCTAGAATGTGTGTAAAATGTCGTGCTGTATAGCACTATGTCTGTGTTAATTTTCATGTTTTAGTGCGTATTTGTTTAAATCGGCAATATTTGGTCCAAAAACGTGTTTACACTAATCCTATGGGTTGAACTGTGGTACTGCAGCCTAATTTTCTTATTGGTCAACGACTCTCACTGTGACGTGTCTTCTCACTCTGTCGTCACAGCCTCTGCTGGGTTAGCATAAAAGGTTCAAGCAGAGCCATGCCCCTGCAGAGATCGTTCTCTGCACTTTTCCTTTCTGTCCGTGCGCTTGCAACACACTCTCTCGCGGTGCGTTCACAGACAGTCTGTACCATACATGCACAAGCACCGCTGATCGATATCATTTTCAGATCAGCAACTTATTTATTTTAAGAATACTTTTCACTTCATCAAACTATATTAATTGAACTCCAGCGTTCTAAAACTATTTGGTTGTATTTGTTTTCTTACTCTGCGATGGACTAGCAATACATGAATGCCAAGATGGTGCAGAGGCAGGGGATCCGGCTTGGGACCGGAAAGACCCAGGTTCGATCCCCGGTCACTGCATACCTTGTGGTATTAATTTCATTTATTTTTTAAAACCTTTTGTTTCGGATAGATCGGGTGAGAATAGATAAATACATCTACATAATAATTCTTTGTTGTTGCTTGTTTTAAGTTGTTTATTACTAATGTAATTTTAACATTCAAAAACAATAACGGTCTCTCGTCCTGGCCACACCGCCTCGCTCTAACCCCCCCCCACCTCCTCCCCTCCTTTAGGCAGTGCCTCGACACACCCACTTTGTTGCATTTTTTAAATCTAGTAATGGGGCGGAGCTACCATTTCACAGTGAGGTAAGCTCCACTTTAAAGTAGTTGACTCATCATCCAATGACCTGCCAGGACTGCTGCCTTTGTGTCGCCTGCTGCCATTAAAAATGGGTTATCGTGTAATTTAATGTGTCCATATGGGTGTCCATTTGCCTGTCTGTCTATTATAAGAATATTTCTTGAGTCATTGGACAGTTTCAGTGAAAGTCTCAGGAATTGGTTGTACATTTACAACCAGTTGGTAGCCCATCGATCTTAACAAACACATAAATGGCTACAAGTCAGTTATTTTTACAGACAATGAGCCAGTTTGATGTAGAGGTTGACTCGTCCCTGACATATACTCTGTGTGCTCAGAATGGTAATTAACATGCGTTCCTCCAAGGAATGCTAGTTCATTATTCAAACATTGGAACAAATGAAAAAAAAAAATAATAATAATCACAATGCATCCAACTGACTTATTAATTTGTAAATGTGAAATAAAACAATCCTTGTATAATGATAATGATAAAAACAAACGTCCAATTTTATAAACTAACACTCAAATGCTGCTTTATATTTAAAAATCAACTTTAAGAGACGTAACAAAGCTCAGTTAATGATCACCTGTTGAGAGCCATAGTGACCGTGGCAGCTTCAGCTAGCGATGCTACGGCCTGCGTCGCCTCGGACGCTTGCGTTGTTTGGATTGTCATCTCTCCACCCTGAAGGGTGGCCCAGTTCTGTTCCACCTAGAGAGGGAGACATAAGACAGAAAAACATAAAATACTCTTCAAACTGGTGGATTTATGATCAACTGAAATGTGTTTTCCCATCAAATCTGCCGATTTTGGTCTGGTTTTAAATGTAGTTTATGTGCATTTGTAAGCGTGTGTAGCTATTACCTCCCCATCAGTCACAGTTGAGTAGTTAACCTGTGTCACGGTCACACCAGGCAGCTCTGAGGCGTCTGCTAATGTTGCAACCGTGTGCCCGGTCCCAACCTGAGGCAGAACGGTAGAAACTGATTACAATGAACTTTGAAATAGTTCGCCACTTAATAGTGTTCAAATAAACAGTGAACTAAACGCACCTGGATAAGCGAGACGGTTCCATCAGGATTGCTGACGGTCTGAACGACGGTCTGTGTGGGCATGAGGTGAGCTATACTCTGTGCAGTGGTCAGGTGGTGCTGGGCTGCAGTTGCTGGAATTACTTGATGGTCCTCAAAAGCGTATAACAAGTCCTCGCGGCCGTGCTGCTTGTAGCAGTTCTTCACGATTGTCCTCAGTGCCTGCGTCCAAGATACCTGAGGGGGCACAGATAAAGTATAGGTAAAGAAGACTGGTGTGGAAAAGTTTATTTACACCACAGCTGGTTGGGCAAACAACAAAATATATAGAAATAAATAATTGCAATGACAATTCTGCTTGTCCTTAATGGCAATTGGGTGTCATCATTGACAACAAACTGACGTGGAAACATCACATAAATTCAGTAAAGACAAAGATAGCGAGATCTATTGCCGTTCTGTACAAAGTCAGGAACCTGTTAAATGATAAAGCTCTGTACTTGTTGTACAACACAATTATTGTTCCACATATAATTTATCGTATTGATATCTGGGGTAAAGCGTGTAAAACATTTACGGAACCTGTTTTTTTGTTACAGAAAAGAGCTATAAGAATAATTACCAGAAAAAATTATTGTCACCCATCAAGCACATTATTTTATCAGTTGAAGTTGTTAAAGTTCAGTGACTTGGTGGATTATAATATTTTGTCTGTCATGTATAGAGCTCATAAAAAATAACTACCATTTAACATCCAAATGCTTTTTGTTAAATGTTAAAGCTGTTATAATCTAAAGGGAGCAGATATTTTTGTTAAACCTAAATATACAACCAGTTCGAGGGGTCGGTCAACCTCAATTCAGGGAATTGGTTTGTGGAATGATTTGGATACGGACATTAAAAATGCCAAATCATTATTTACATTTAAGAATTTGATCAAAAACAAATTATTACAAAAATATATATGAAATAGTTTTTTGCGTGTTATCTTGTAATTCGATAATCATATGAGTTATTCTTTTTTATTCTGTTACTTGTTGATGATTTTTTGTTTTGTTTTACCGTAATTAACTGTTTGAAAAAGGGGGCAGATTTAATAAGATTTTCTCTTCATTCTGCTACCCTTCATTTTATATCTTAATATTGTATAGTCACATTTGTGATTGTTTTGTGTTGCATTTTAAAATGAATAAATTTAATAAAATTAATAAAATAAAAATTTGATGTTTGTAAGGAGTAAATTTACTTTGTGAACCAAACTGAATGTGCACAGTTAAGTGTCAGTACGTCTTTGCAGGAATTCCTTGTCTTACTCTCTGTTTCTGATCCTCGGTGCGGACATCGCTGCGAACGTTGGCCCAGGGGATGTCCTCGGGCCACCACACTGGCTTGCAGCTCTCTTTGCCCCAGCCGGGCTTCCCTCTGCCTGTGGAGTACTTCAACATTTCTGGGATGAACGCTCGCAGCTGAGCCTAAAAACAAAACAAAAAAAAAACGAGCCATTAACCAACCAAAGTTTCTCATACAAAGGCCGACACGTGAGCAAACACACTCTTGAGTCAGAAGCAGCAGGCACGTATTAATTGTGCACCTGCTAAGGTGGGTAAGGCCTGCAAATAGAAACAGGGGCTTCTAAAAAGGTGTGTTTATTATGGGACCGATCTTTGGCTGTGGCTCCAGTCTGACGAACACGAGTCTGGCAGTCAGCCGGTCCCAGCATAGGCTCTAGTACATTTGTCACGAGTATTAATAGTGTTACAAGCATCAATTATTGTTATCATTCTTCTGAAATCTGCTTATTTTACATACTTTAGCATCAACACTTCCAACAGGCAGAAACATGCAATCACAGCCATGCTGCAGTGGTGGTTTAGTGCCAATGTCCTGGTAATATGCACGCATCACCAGGGGGATTATATTGCACAGTGAGGCTCTGCAGCGTCTGCCTCCTTTGACATCACAGGCTAAATTTGGTTCCAGGAGAAATAAATCCCTTCCTCCTCTCCATTAGACCCCCCCCTTTTTTTTTCTAACTCACAGTCACAGGCCACCTATAGCTAGTTTCGCAGTGCATCAAATTATGACGAGATATGACAAAATGGATTATGCTACAAAATGGAGGGTAGACGCTGCATCTGGTGGCTGAAGTACCACATCTCCACTTTGGTAAACAGAGGAACGGTGGCTTGGATTAGCTCAGGACAAGGACTTAGTAGCAAAAGGATTCCTGCATTTCCACCTGTGGGCGATGCGGATGTTTGCATGCAGGACCAGATGGCTTAATTAAAGTGGCTAGTTAGTTAAGTGGCACGTTGCCTTCATGCCGACCACCCCACCCCCAATCTTAATCCTCAAAGCAGTGGTCCAATCAGCCTTTAGTTTTATGTTACTGGGTCTCTGAACTTAACAAAGGTAGGTGGTAATTAAGGGCTCAGGCTAGACCAGGGATCACCTGCTACAGATGCTCCGTGTATCTTTGTGTTTAAAACCCACTGCAGACGAACTTATACACCAAGTTAACTCTTTCCTGATATGAATCAGGTGAATCACGTTTGAATTAGTAGCTCCCTGCGTCACTTTCATGAAAGTCCACTTCCCGGGTTTACCAAACTGTTAAAAACACCCTCGCTGCTTCACCTGCGTCTGGTTACTCCAGATAATCTAATCTTCCGTCCTCCAGAAAAACAAGCACCGACTAACGCCCGGTCTCCGAGGAGGAGCTATCTGACCCGGGATTGGCTGCTGCGCTCCCTGGGCTGCGGACCATCTCTGAGGGCCGCTCTCACGCCGGCTACTCCGGTGATGATCCGCAGAGCGCGTCAGCAGCACGGGGACGGTGGAGTAAACAAGCCAGCTTCCCTTGGGTGAACAGAGGACGCAGGCAGCCAGTGGTGCTAACGCTGCGGTGAAAAGCTTTCCCAATGCAGCACACTCCGCACTCCCACTAGCTCTCTGGCAGAGAGCAGATTTAGCTTATTTTCCAAGTGCTGACACGACTTGTGTACGACCTGAATTAAACTCGGTATTCCTTACGAATAAAAACACGGATATACAAAACAATATCATTAGAGGTAAACAGCTGACACAGATTTAAAAATTAAAAAAAATAGCTGAGCTTTTTCTTGTTGCTACTGTACTGTTTTGTGGTAGCTGGCGCCCCCTACTGGTAGCATCAACTTCGGTTTAAAATTTGGCCAGAACTACAAAAGAACGGTTTAATGATAAAAATGCATTGTTCACTCTGAGTGGGAGGAAGCCTCACCTGGGTCATTTTATCCACCGAGACGGGAATGCCATCGATGGTGAGCGGGGGCAGCTCCGAGGCCAGCTCTCCCCCAGGAGGGGCGTGCTCCGCCAGGGCATTCTCCAGGTCCTCTAACATCATGGTCTTATACTTTCTTACCTAGTCGCCAGGAGGAAATTAGCACAGGCGCAGTTATTCAGTCAACAGGAATTTGAGAAGGCCATAACACACACAAAAAAAATGTAATATACACATATTATACACATTATTTCACAGATTGAAATTGTTGAAGTTCCATGACTTGGTGGATTACAATACCCTGTTGATTATGTATAGAGCTCATAAAAATGAACTACCAGTGAATATACAAATGCTTTTTGTCAACCGTAAAAGTTGTTATAATCTTAAAGGAACAGAGATTTTTGTGAAACCAAGATATAGAACTAGTTTAAGGGGTCGGTTAACCTTAATCAAAGGAATTGAACTTTGGAATAATTTGGAAACTGGTATTAAAAATGCTAAACCATTTTAAAAAATATGATCAAAACACATTTCTTGCAAAAATATAAATGATGAATTCTTTGTACGGTAATTCTCTTTCTTGGAACTATATGAGTTGTTTTCTTTTTTCAATCTGTAACTTTTTAGATTGTTTTTTCTTTTGTCTTGTTTGAATTATCTTTGTAATAGGGGGCAGAAAAAAATGAGATTTTTTTCTTCTTTCTGCATCCCTTCATTTTACTTTTATAATGTACGGTCTCAAATATGAGATTGTTTTGTGTTGTATTTAAAATGAATAAATTTAATTTAAAAAAACAACAACACTTTTGTATGACTAACAAATTTATGGTTTGTGGTCTTTTTTTTAATACAGTTATTCCAATACACTTATTTAAAAAAGGCACTTTGGATCTGATTTAGGATCAGTGAAGTCTTATTTCACAACTTAGAAATATGCACAATACCGTAAGTACATCAAACAACACTCACCACATTCTCTAATGGCGCAGCACCAAACACCTTAAACACAGGGTTCGGTTTAGAGGGGGAGAGACACAGCACTATGGCCTGTTGGCCCACTCTCGTGGTGTACTCATCCAGTGTGGCACGCAGTTTCCTGCAACCACAAACCACCATTTAACTGTAAGTTAATTAAAAAGCTAAACAATGGTAGTCTCAGTGGCTAAAGCACAATTTACCTGCTGGCAAATAAGAAACAGTGGAGGCTTTCTGCAAAGAACTCACCTGAGCAAACGGGTCTGCTGCCTCTTGCGGATTGAGGGATTGGATTCAAAGATGTGAGGCCTTTTTCTTTTCTTCCCGGTTGCCACGGCAGCAGCTGCAGCCATGCCTACTGGCCCTGAGAGGGAAACAAAAGAGCAAGTTTGACTACAAGCAAAATAATCTAATAAGAAAATATATACTTGTATATTTTGTGGTTTGGTGTCTCTTTTCTCCTTTCCAACCTATTCTGCTGGTAATACGATTTAATAAGATGCATACGTTTATAACTTTTAACAAAATCTATGCTTGCACGATCATACTTTTAAGTTTGGGGGAAAAAAAGAGGAGGAAAAAATAAAATTAAATAAAAACTCCAACAGAAATGGGAGCCATTCTGAGTGAAATTTGTATGTCCTCTCCGTGCATGTGTGGGTTTTCTCCGGGTACTCTGGTTTCCTCCCACAGACCAAAAATATGCATTTTAGGCTGATTGGTAACTCTAAATTGTCCCTAGGTTTGAGAGTGTGAATGGTTGTTTGTCTCTATGTGGTCATGTGATGGACTTGGACCTGTCCAGGGTGTCCCCCACCTCTCGCAGTGATTGCTGGACATGTGGCAGTGACCCCTCCATGACCCAAAAATGAAGAAGTGAGCAAAAGATAATGGATGGATGAAGGAGAAAAAAAGTCTAAAGGTAACAGTACAATTGTACTGTACTGCTCTTATATAAATACCATTAGCACCCCCTGCTGTTCAACTATGAGTATTACATTAAATATAAGCACTAAAGTACCGGTATACAATAATACTGTAGCTTTAGACTCACCTGCAGCTGCAAGGTGAGCAGTGAGCTCATCAGTGCCAGCTGAATTGAGGATGTCCGTGTCATCATAAGGGTCATCATCTGGTGAGGATGTTGAGTCCTCTTCAGCACTCATCATAGATGATTCTGTATAGGTGGCCACGTGTACCTAATCATAAGGATTGAATTGGGAAAATATTTCTAGTTTATTGAATAAAGTATCAACATAAAGTCAATGTTTGTAACAAATTTGAAGTGTAAAAAAAAAAGTACAAAATGGAAAGACAGTGCAAAATGCACTGTGTGGCAGTTTGCTGGGAGTGCCGCATCAGTACCATTCTTAGTACTGTACATGATAAGTATCTGAGTCATGATATGAATCTTATTTTGTATCTGTTGCTATGAATTAATAATGCTTAAAGACATTTGTCATTTTAAGAAGCGTGATTATGATGCACATAGGTGCAGCAGCTCAACCTGGCTGACGGCGCTGGCTTCGATGGTGGTCATGTGCTCCGTATGGCTCACGATGTGGTCCTCCATCACCAGCCACCTGGTCTACACAGCTCAGTCCACAAAATACTGTAACTACCAAGGAAAGGATAAAAGATGCAGGATGAAGTGCAATAAATGGATTACTGTTTATGTATCCATAACAAAGTTCGGAAAACAGATTGAAACAATTGTTTTATTTGCAGTTTAATGGATGCTTACAATGCACATGTTTCTCAGTATATACAGCTGCTGCCACTCTCCATACCATGTTCCAATGTTAGTAAACTATTATTTACTTAATACAGCTGCAAATAGTGCATATACGGTAGTAACAGGTTAATGATGCTGCAGTTAATCTTGCAGCAGTGTGATTTGCTCAAGAAACTAAATGTATTCAAAATGTATATACAGTATTTGTTAACTTTAGAATGAAGGTAACTCTAGGTTTCCTGTAAGGCAAATCAAACTCTGCTATTACCGTATTAACCAAAATAACGTTTTATTAGTTCCAGTCAACCTAACCTGCTCCCGGACAAATTCTCCCAAACCAGACTTCAGTTGAGTCTGGGGCAGCTGATATCAACGAAACTGCATCAGATTGTTGTACATTTGTTTTGTTTTTTTGGCTGCGCACTTCTTCTTTCAGCTTTTCCCAGTTCAGGGGTCGCCACAGTGAGTCATCCTCCTCCACCTCACTCTGTCCTCTGCATCCTCTGTCCTCACTCCAACTACCTTCATGTCCTCTCTAACTGCATCCATATATCTCCTCTTTGTCTTTTTCCTGGCAGCTGCATTTCTAACATCCTTCTACCAATATACCCACTGTCCCTCCTCTGGACATGTCCAAACCATCTCAGTCTGGCCTCCCTAACTTTATCTCCCAGTTGTTCAACATGTGCTGTACCTCTGATGATCTCATTCCTGATCTTATCCATCCTTGTCACTCCTAAGGAGAACCTCAGCATCTTCATTTCTGCTACTTCCAGTTCTTTCTCCTGTCTTTTTGTCAATGACACTGTCTCCAGACCATACAACATAGCTGGTCTCACCACTGTCTTGTAAACTTTTCCTTTGACCTTTGCTGACACCTTTTTGTCACAAATCACTCCTGAAACTTTTCTCCATCCGCTCCATCCTGCCTGGACTCTCTTCTTCACCTCTTTACCACATTTCCCATTTTCCTGGACAGTGGACCCCAAGTACTTGAAGTCCTGCACCTTTGTGACCTCTGCTCCTTGTAGCCTCACTGTTCCACTGGCCTCCCTCTCATTCACACACATGTACTCTGTCATTCCTCTTCTTTCAAGTGAATACCTCCACCTCTCCAAGTTCTCTTCCACCTGTTCCCTGTTCTCACCACATATCACAATGTCATCTGCAAACATCATAGTCCATGGGGATTCCTGCCTGACCTCATCTGTTAGTCGGTCCATCACCAGAGCAAACAAGAAGGGGCTCAGAGCCGATCCTTGATGCAATCCCACCTCCACCTTGAAGCTATCTGTCACTCCTACAGCACATCTCACCACTGTCCTGCTGTCTTCATACATGTCCTGTACCAGTCTAACATACTTTTCTGCCACTCCAGATTTCCTCATGCAATACCACACCTCCTCTCTTGGCACCCTGTCATATGCTTTTTCTAAATCCACAAACACACAATGGAGTTCTTTCTGACCCTCTCTGTACTTCTCTATCAACATCCTCAAAGCAAAGATGGCATCTGTGGTGCTCTTTCTTGGCATGAAACCATACTGCTGCTCACAGATAGTCACCTCTTGTCTAAGCTTCCACAACTCTCTCCCAGATCTTCATCGTGTGGCTCATCAACTTAATTCCCCTGTAGTTGCTACAACTCTGTACATCACCCTTGTTCTTAAAAATGGGCACCAGCACACTTCTTCTCCATTCTTCAGGCATTTTCTCACCCTCAAATATTCCATTAAATATTTGAGTCAAAAACCTCACTGCCATCTCTCCAAGACATTTCCAGACAAAGCAGGCAAACTCATACTAAACCTTTGCAATTGCTTTGCATCAAAAACGACTGCAGATTGTGACTATATTAAATATAAATATTGAATTAAGTGCTTAATTTCCCATTTTTCACATTCATGAGTCGTCTGGACTTGCTTAAAATGTGGGCCAACGTGCTGCTAATTTTTCATGGTATAAGATGCTGCAAAAAGTTCTGCATCCTCATTCTGGAAAGCTTACCCACTGTAACATTACACCCTGATGCATGCTCAATAATCCAGGTAGAAAAATCTAAAAAAGCTAAGTTTGGTCCTCTGGACATTAAAAAAACAAAACAAAAAAGTAGAAACGTTTCATCTTTTGTCCAAAAGACTTCCTCAGTCTGAGATGCTATAAGACTGAGCTGAATACAGCATATCAGACTGAGGAAGTCTTTCGGACGAAAGACGAAACGT
>JBBPBX010027305.1:25166-37381 GCA_038048925.1 Garcialebias charrua | reverse complement strand
GGCCATCTTTGTGAAAAGAAACCGTCCATCATTAAACAGAGGTGGAGGCCTCCGGGTTCAACTGTCCCCCACTTACAATGCTGTTATTGCTAGTATCACTCAGCCCTCTGTGAATAGCAAACAACCATCAGGGTGTTAACGATCCATCGTCAGGCTGATGGTCCTCCTTGATCATGTGAGCAGCTGGTTTCGGCTGTCATCAGCCAACTGGTTGATCCACTGTGGGAGGGTGCTATTTATAAGACTGAGCTGAACACAGCTTCTCAGACTGAGGAAGTCTTTCGGACGAAAGACGAAACGTTTCTACAGTTTTTTTTTTGCTTTGTTTTGTTTTGTTTTTTGAATGTCCAGAGGACCAGACTTAGCTTTTTTGGATTTTTCTACCTGGATTATTGAGCATGCATCAGGGTATTTTGAACCACTTTGGCCAGGATTGCCTCAAACTTGTTAGAGAGTTTGAGAAAACAGCTAGGAAGAGGGCGGACTACAGGAACCACTTGCGATTCAACCTTAGATGCAGACAAAGTGGCATCATTCCCAAGAGCCTGGAACTGAAATCGTCGGTCAACGGGCACCGGGCAAGCAAGATCCTTCAGAAGGCACAGACGCAGCTGCTGAATGAACGGGTGAGACAGACCAATTTTACTATTGAGACCTTGAAGGCCAAAGAAGAGCACATTAAACAAAAACTAACAACGTTCCTAGATCAGACCACACTTCAGCAAGTGATGGACTGTACAGATCAGGCACGCTTAGCACAGCATGTCAAGTCCAAGACTCGACAACAAAACAAATTTAACTTACTGATAACTCGTCAACACCATCACAATTCTAATAACAACACATTCAGTGTAGGACAACACTCCACTACACAGCTACATGCCAGGGAGACAGAAAATTGGGTGAAGAATTTATCTGACAGACAGCTCACCCAGCCGGAGACAGAGATTCTTGCCAGGGGACTAAACTTTGCAGTGGCACCAAGTAGAGTTCCGTTGGTAGAGATGATCACAGCCACTGAGTCAGCCATCCGTAACAACAAAATTAAAGATTTTGAAGCCGAACAACTCAGAGTCAAAGTTTCAGCCTGTCTCAGTAATGCCAAACCACCACCTTCCAACATCAGTAGAGAAGAGAGGGATGCACTCACCACTCTTAGCAAAGACAAAAACATCATAATTCTCCCAGCAGACAAAGGAAGGTGCACAGTGATTTTGAACCAGAAAGACTATCATGAGAAAGTTATGTCACTCCTTAGTGACTTAACCACTTATGAACCGCTGAAAAGAGATCCAGGAAGTGGTTACAAGAAGAAGTTGATAGATTGCCTGAAAATTTTGAAGCAGGACAAGGCTATTGACAATATTCTGTACCACAGACTGTACCCAGGGGAGGCCACGCCAAGTCTGTATGGTTTACCCAAAATCCACAAACAAGGTGTACCTTTAAGACCAATTGTTAGCATGATTAACTCGGTCACTTACAATGTTTCCAAATATCTGGCATCTGTACTCATCCCTTTAGTTGGCAGCTCAGAACACCACATACAGAACACCATGGACTTTGTGGATAAGGTGAGGGATGTCATCATGGAGACTGATGAAACAATGGTCTCTTTTGATGTCACATCACTCTTTACGTGCATTCCTGTTGATGAAGCAGTAGAGGTGGTCTGTTTAAGGTTAAAATCAGACACCACTCTGAGCAACAGGACCACACTTTCCACAGAACAACTGTGTCAACTCTTGAAACTGTGCCTGCAGTCAACCTACTTCACATATGGGGAGCAATATTATAGGCAGAAACATGGGTGTGCTATGGGGTCTCCAGTTTCTCCTATTGTTGCCAACCTGTACATGGAGGAGGTAGAAAAGAGAGCTTTGACATCCTTTTCAGGGAGACCACCAAGTCATTGGTTCAGGTATGTTGACGACACCTGGGTTAAAATTAAATCTCAGGAAGTCCAACATTTCACTGATCACATCAACTCTGTGGATAAATATATCAAGTTCACACGAGAAGATGTAAAAAATGGCAGGTTGGCTTTCTTGGACTGTGAGGTCTCAGTTTCTGATAGAGGAAATTTGCAAACTGAGGTGTACCGCAAACCCACACACACAGACCAGTATTTACAGTTTGACTCCCATCACCCTCTGGAGCACAAGTTAGGAGTCATCAGGACTCTGTACCACAGAGCAGACAGCGTCCCCACTAACTCAGCAGCCAGACAGAAGGAGAAATCACACACAAAACAGGCTCTAGAGAAATGTGGATATCCTAACTGGGCCTTCCTGAAAGCAGAGAAGAAACCCAAACAGGACTCCAGCCAGCCATCAGGTGAAAAGAAGGAACCCAGACCCAGACCAGTGGTCATTCCGTATGTTGCGGGAGTTTCAGAGACATTGAGACGTTTATTTTCTAAACACAACGTCCCAGTGGCTTTTAAACCCCAAAATACATTACGACAAAGACTGGTTCATCCCAAAGATCCAGTCCCCCGGCACAAACAGAGTAATATTGTGTATGCTGTTCAGTGTCAGGAGGGCTGTGATCAGTCTTACATCGGGGAAACTAAACAGCCACTGGCCAAAAGGATGGCCCAGCACAGAAGATCAACATCATCAGGTCAGGACTCTGCGGTCTACACTCATCTCCAGGCCAGCGGTCACTCTTTCAGGGATGAAGATGTTCACATCCTTGATAGAGAGGAACAATGGTTTGAGAGAGGAGTAAAGGAGGCCATCTTTGTGAAAAGAAACCGTCCATCATTAAACAGAGGTGGAGGCCTCCGGGTTCAACTGTCCCCCACTTACAATGCTGTTATTGCTAGTATCACTCAGCCCTCTGTGAATAGCAAACAACCATCAGGGTGTTAACGATCCATCGTCAGGCTGATGGTCCTCCTTGATCATGTGAGCAGCTGGTTTCGGCTGTCATCAGCCAACTGGTTGATCCACTGTGGGAGGGTGCTATTTATAAGACTGAGCTGAACACAGCTTCTCAGACTGAGGAAGTCTTTCGGACGAAAGACGAAACGTTTCTACAGTTGTTGTTTTTTTGCTTTGTTTTGTTTTGTTTTTTTGAATGTCCAGAGGACCAGACTTAGCTTTTTTGGAATATCATTAACAGTACTGCAGGCTGTGCGGAAGGTCCTTTAATGTGCTCTAATGGATGCAAATGCATCTCTCCTAGTGTTTCTCATTGACCTTGTGCAGACCTGAGACTTGAATATGCTCTGACTGATTTGACCACTGGTCAGTGGTCACCTGGCATTAAAATGTGTTTGGACTGATCGGATCACTCTACATGCAGAAAAACCTGCAGCCATGTCACACGGTTAGCTGTCAGTGAGCAACAAACAGGGCATCACCTGGTCTGCTGATGTTTCTGTAAAAACACAGTCATTCAAACAATTTAATTTTGTGTCACTTTCATAGTTTAGTCACTTGAGTTTTATGTTTGTGGAGTAGTTCAGCCTGCCCAACTCAGTAATTACTTGACAAATTTGATAGAGAAAAATAAAGGATAACTAATTACTTAATAAAACAGCTCGTGTCAACACTTTTTTTTTACTGTAGTTTATTGTTGTCATTGTTCACTTTAATTGTTGTCTGTACATTATATGTTTTGTCTGGAACAGGTCCCTTTTGTAAATGAGTCCCTCATGGCTCAATGAGGCTAGCCTGTATAAATAAAGGTTGAATAAATGAAAAAAATACACTAAAGGTTTTAACGTAAAGTTCACCGCAGCGTGCTGTAGCTGACTTCTACACAGCTTCACCGTGAGACAATAATAATGTGTTAGGTAAATATATTGTGGCATAACGCTGCTTAGATTGTCGTTACGTGACTGAGAGGACAACAAAACAAAACTATACAGGGACCACAGTCGGTCCAATCAGCTCTAAAATCAATTGGAACAGACAGTAGACTAAAGCAAAATTCACCACAGAGCACCCTGTTACAACCCTGACAAAACTATGTGCGATATGGCTTGAAATTTAAATCACAATATGTATTGTGAAGGGTGGCGATAACTGATGGATATGTTCAACATTTATCATCTAAAACTACAGTAATTACTCTTGACACAATAATTCTTACCCAGCTCACTTATATCAAATATTCTCTGTTCCCTTCAAACACTTATATTTGATAGTACAAACATGTTTGTTTGTTTTTCCCCCTTGATACAAAAAAGACAAAGTCTTTTAGCCTTGACAATGTTTGGATTAGATGTTCCTGCCTCAAACAGAATCCTGACTCCAGTTTATCTGTAAGATGTCAGAGTTTGTGTAACTTGTCAAACTCCACCTCTTTCTCTTATAAATACTCAATGAAACAGAAATAAATTCGGATATGTACTGGAGTGTGTTCTGAGACTAAACTAGTTTCAGAAGTACACTACAAAACATGTCCCCTTTGCAAAGTTTCATGATTCGTGTCTAACTCAATTCTCTTGTTTATCTTGTGTGGTTTTTATTAAGGTAACAGGGGTTTAAAATCCCCATCAATAACGATATATATCACAATATGTTTTTGGTACAAAACTTGCAATAGGAAAAAAAAAAAAGCATAGGGTGTCCTTTTGCCATCATTTATTTTGAAAACCGCTATACCAAAAACTAATCTCCATTAAGAAAATTCCACTACTAGGTCCAAAGAGTTTTTAAATAATCAACAACTCAAGCATTAGGCTTCTTTCTTGTAGTGCAAAACAGTGCAAAATATATCTTGTGTAGTTTTAGCCATAAGTTTTAAACTAAAGAATATGTTAACTCTTAACAGTTTCCAATATTGTCACTTAAGAAATGAACAATAACAGAGCAGCATTTTACACTGAAAACACTTCACCCTCCAACCCTCTAGAGGGCGCCTCCTTCAGCTTTAAGGAGAGCTGACAAGGCAACCAGTTTCCTCTGTGGGTTTGACCAGAGGGTCTCGCAGTAAAATCACACAACACAGCGTTCTGTTCACAGATCAGAGGGCAGGTTTCTCTAAAGCTGACCAACGCTTCCTTTAACTTTCGATGAGAAAAAAAAACTTTCAACAGAACACAGCGTTTTGCGCATGCATCTGAATATGGCAACACTACGGCAAGCCGGATGTAGTTAGCTTATAGCTTCGATACTTAGGCTAGCACTCGAAGAAAAGACTTTTACACCACTTACGCACAGTTTTCAACACAAAAAAGTAACAATTAACTGTGACAACTCTGATTGTACTCTTCAACACCACTTATGCACAGTTTTAAACTAAAAAAAGTAAAGATAAAATCTGACAACTCTGATTTTACATCAGACAGCATTACTGCGGTTAGTCAGAAGACAGATCTCTATCGTAGGCTAAATGTCTATCGTTTCTACCGTGTACCGTTTATATTGCGCATTCCTATACGAAGGATTCCAATAAACAGTTTATATAAACCTTTTGCTCTAAGATAAATAATGTCTGTATTGCCAAGAATGGTTGATTAACCATTTTTAAATAAGAGACATTCAAGAAATAACTTGGCTGCCTTTGTGAATTAAGGTCAGTAAATGTTCCTACAGTGCAGCTCAAGATGGTTTTACATTCATTCCACCAAATTAGTGTGGTTAAAGGCGTTCTACATCAGAAGGTGGTCTGAGTGGAGACATCTTTGATGCACATTGACAGCTCTAGTGCCTGTACAGTATTTAGTGCCATCCATATGCAATCAGATCACTCCAGTTGGACATTAGTACCAGGTTAGTCATTGGGACACTTGTGGCACAGTGGTCATTATTATGACTGCAATGAATAAAATTAGTATCACTGAATAACAATTAGTTTTCTTTAACAGCTTAAATTATATGTTACATTTTCACTTTTGTTTTTCTGTGTACAAATCACATATAGCAGTTCACTTATTGTAAAACAACTCAATGCTATAAATACAGGAATGCAATGAAAGTGTTTCTGTTTATGTGGGAGCATCATTTGGATGATCTTGAACAAACTGCATTGTAATTCTTCATCTGTAACCACAAACATCCAGATAAGAACCAGCATTTATTGTTACAGTGTACTGCAACAAATCCAGTTACTGAATCTCTAAACATTATTTTTAGATGCCAAATTAGTATTTGTGATCATCTGTAATAGTACACTGTATACATCTGCATAGGGACAAGTGTTGGGTATGAACTAAGGCTGCACGATTAATTGCATTTGCGATTATCTCGCGATATGTTAAAACGCGATTCACTAATCGCACGGGCTGCGATTTGACTGGTCACGCTTCTCTGCATCACACCGGTCTGGCGCGCGCAGCTCTGAGCGAAGCAAAACAGAGAGAGAGCAGGGAGGAGGAGACCGTGCGTTCCAACACTGTTGCTTCAGGCTTGACTGAAGTCATAAAAGTTATAAATTCAGGTAAGTTAGCTCATTTAAACGTGTATCTGAGAGCGCAAGCTGGTCACGTGACTTGGTAGTGAGCCGGTTTGGCCGCGCGCAGCTATGAGGAGCAAAACAGAGAGAGAGCATGGATGGAGCAGACCGTGCGCTCCAATACTCTTGCTCCAGGCTCGACTGAAGTCATAAAAGTTATAAATTCAGGTAAGTTAGCTCATTTAAACGTGTATCTGAGCTTAGACGCTGAGACACCGAGACTGCGGGAGATAAACAAAGCGCGAGCTGGTCATGTGACCGGGTCTGTTTTGCAAGCTTCTGCGTGAAAAAGCGCATTAATTATCTGATTAAAAAAAAAACAGTTGTGTCGTTAGTGATATGAATTAATACAGAACCAGTAAAAATAATCGCATTTTAAATCGAAATCGCAATTTATAGAAAAAAAATCGCAATTAGATTATTTTCCAAAATCGTTCAGCCCTAGTATGAACAATGTCATAATAAATAGGGGTGCACCGATTTCAATTTTCTGGCCGATCACCGATTACCGATTTTTAGAAATTCTGACCTGCCGATTCCGATTTTGGCCGATACCGATTTTTGGTGTTAAAAGGTCAAAATGCACCCTAAATTTTCAGGATTTTCCAACCTTTGCTGAGGCAGATAAAATCGGTAGATAAAATCGGCTTCTCATTTAAAGATCGGCCGATCACCGATCTCCCCAAATTAAGGAAATCGGAGCCGATCTATCGGCCGGCCAGGAAATCGGAGCCGATCGGCCGGCCGATTTATCGGTGCATCCCTAATAATAAACTGTAATATTTATAGGCTAGGGTAATTTGCAATGCACCAAGGCCTGCTACATAAATGAAGTGTCTAATTATCATTTGCACTTATAATATTTAGAAATCAGCTGTGGCTCGGATCTACTCTGTAAACTAGAGAAAAAAGTTTCACATCTACTATAAATTCTCTGCACCCTGCTAACCCATTATCAGGAAGCAGGACACACTACGCCAACAAGGCGCCTTTTACACAGAGGAAACACAAATGCCAATGTTTTCAGTGCCTGCTGTCATGAGCATCACAGGAATAATACACTCGTAAAAATCCACAACCATTTAGCTCAACTTTTGTTGCAGTTTTACATTTAAATAACATACAGCACAAAATCGTGAAGAAAACACAGACATGTAGAAGACACAAGAAGTCTTATGGCCTAGGATTGAAGTAAGGATTAAGGGAATACATGTACAGTATCTGACTTTCATCAGCAATCACAAAATAACACACACATATCCTCACCTAGACTGGTCGGCTTGATGAGTTTGTCCAGCATGTCGTAGAAGGGCAGCCTCTGAAGCTTGACGTCGGGGTGGACCGGATGCAGCGTGGCCGAGGAGGACAGGTGGTGCGTCAGTCCACTCAGCTCGTGTTTCCCTGGGCCAAGCAGCGAGAGGGGCAGTAAGGCAGCAGGCGATGGAGCTCCACAGTGTCCAGCATGTCCCTCATACGCCAGCTGTGTCAGACCAGCAGGCAGCGCGGCGCCTCCTCCCCCAACCGAGGCTGGATGATGAGGACCGGACAGAGCCAGTTCTGAATGGGAGATCATTTTGGCAGGAAAGCGTCTTCGGTAGAGCTCTTTGATCTTCATGTGCACAGCTGGGTTGCAGCCAATCTTCAAGAGATGCAGGGCCTTGGTCAGCAGCTCATGCTTGCGTCCGTGCTTGTTGCGCCCCGCGTAGCCCAGCAGCACCTGCAGCTCCGACACCCGCAGGCTCATCACCATTTGCTAGGAGAGAGGTCAGAAAGATGAACACAATTAACTTGAGTTGAAATGGTAATAATACCACTTACTTTTTAGAAATGATGACAGCCACTGTGAGCCTATTTGCCCATAATCTATTTTAAAATATTAAGGTTGTTAATTAGTTGCTGTTGTCTTTGGTTAGTGAAGTCAAAGCTAAGTACATCTGTTGATTGGATGAGGGACAAAATATTTGGTCAATAACTTATTGCAAACGTGCCTTTAATACCACTACCTTTAGGAATAAATACATTAAATTAACTATTTGGTCTACATAAAGTGCTCAATAACAAGGAAAGTTAATGTAAAGGCTAGCCTATACCTGCCATATTCAATTCTGCAATAAAGTTGAGCTCTTAAACTTGGGGGGTCAAAAAGGACGGATGAATATTGGAGGCAGAGTTGAAAAAAGCTACAATTTTTAGGCACTTCTAGACTGACTTATTAAAGTCAGTAGTTCATTGGCTGGAGCTGATGGGAGACCAGCTGGCAACTAAAATTGACAAAAAATTGCAAGAAAGGTGAATTGTCCAGTCTAATTTCACTGATCAAGTGACAAGCAGAACTGTCCGTCTGCATTTTGAATGGCCTCTTCTTAAAAATCACACCCAATTTTTAAATGTGCACCATGCAAAAGCTGTATTTTTGGTTATTGGATCAGTTTTTCCAATAATCATTTACCATCAGCATTGTTTACAGACATTACAGATGTTTTCTGTCAGAGGGGCGCTCCAGTGCAAGTTGCACAATACAGTTCTTGTGATACTGAGATGGGTTAACTCTGACTACAGGTAGTGGTGTAGACTCAAGTTTTGTAGTGGGTATACAGTACTGTGCTTAGAAACCAAAGTACCGTAGTACAATGTAATCACCAATTTATTTTGATTTTCCCGAAGCACCACCCTAAGAAGCGGAAGATAATGAATGGATATACATGTTACACACACACACACGCACGCACACACACCATCATACACTGTATTTATTATTACAAGTTATTTTCTTTTTAGTTCAGACTTCCAAAGTAAATTGGACAAAATATGAAAGTTCTTTAGGCTTTAAGTGGCACATGTAAAAATGAATGTTTTAAATTAAGTTCTAAAAAAGTTAAGTCAGGTCCTCTGGACATTCAAAAAACAAACAAAAAAAAAGTAGAAATGTTTCGTCTTTCATCCGGCAGCTTCCATTCATCTGCCCTACAACCACAATTATTTGTTAACTCTGTTCCCGTGTCAAATAAGCAGGAAATTCTAAATCATTTCAACAGGCATTTTGTTGCCTCTAGGTCCTTGTTCACCACAGTTTCTAATGGAAAACCAACTCCTTTTTATTCAAGCCAAACTTATACAAATCAAATTTCTCCTACAAGTCTATCCTCAGTAAAACACACCTTCTCATTTTCACTGTTTTCTGTTAGTGAGGTGGTTAACTGTTAAAAGGTCTGGACTCTAGAAAATCTGCAGGCAATGATGAACTTCCTCCTACTTTCTTAAGGCTAGCTGCACAAATCAAAGCAGAATTGTCTTTTATTTGTCCATAAGCCAAAATACCATTCAAAACACTTGCAAAACAGCTTATGTTCTACCTTTATTGAAGGAAGGATATCCCACTATACTGAACAACTACATGTATCTCTAATCTAATCTCTGTATTCTAGATAAAGTTTTAGAAAAATGTATAAATGATCAAATCAAGAAGTATTTGGATGTTTTTAACATCATCTTCCCATTAATCTGGTTTAAGGGAACGCCACAGCACAAGGACTGTTTCGTTGAAAGTTTTAAGTGATGTTAAAGCATTGGATGCTATGGACTAAAGTGCTGCACGTTATTTAGATCTGTCTAAAGCTTTTGATGTGTAGACCATAACATTTTATACCACAATCTCTCAGACATTGGTTTTTCTGACCATACTATCGGTTGGTTTTCTAATTACCTCTAAGATCGGAGGCAATGTGTTCAACATAATGATACTTCTACCAGCAATTTAACTTTCAACAAGGGTGTACCATAAGGCTCAGTCTTAGGACCCACCCTCTTCACAATCTACCATACATAAGTAATGTAGGTCAGAGCATTCCTGATGCATCCTTACATTTCTATACTGATGACACAGTTGTTTATTGTCGAGCTAAAACAGTTGCTAAGGTTTTGCAGTTTTTAGTTTGCATTTCTGCTATTCAATTTTTCACAGCTTGGTGAGATACTACCTTTAAAGGTGCTATGTGTAACTTTCTGTAGAGCACAAAACTTAGAAATATTTTCAACAGGCAAAGCATTCTGATCCCTCCCCCTCAGAGCCATATATGGCTCTGCCCCCCTTGCTCTGCTGAAATTCAAATTCAAGCTCTGTTTTTATTGGCTGATTCAAATTCAAGCTCTGTTTTTATTGGCTGGTTACAAACTCTGTTTTTATTGGCTGGTTAACGGCGGGTCACTCTGTGTTTTTAGTGTTTTTATAAATGCTGATAGAGAAGCAAGGGGACTATAGTTTTTTTCAGAGATTACTTTGTCTAACACCAGTCTGTCAGTAGATAGTGACAGAGTGAAGAAATATGTTAAAAATATATTGTTAGAAAAGTTACAGACTGCACTACAAAGTTACATAGTGCAGCTTTAACCCTCCTACTGTCCTTGGGTCAAAATGACTCCAGAGGCATCACTTTTAAAACTGTGACCTCAGGGGTCATTATGACCCAAAGACAGCAGGAGGCTTAAGTGTAGAAACTGACACTTTTTGTTGATAGCTACTGAAGCCGGTCTTGATCACTTCTTTCAAGCATAAGTTTTATTGCAACAAGAGTTTACCTCAATGAGTCTTGATTTTCATCAACAATTGTAGCTGTTTGGTCAATAAGAGACAAAAAGAAACTAGTAAAAATGCTGTGTAGCTGCCCTGGTGCACTGCAGCAAACACTGATTGTGTAGAAATTCAGGATACTGGTGCGACTAATTAGACATGCCGTGGCGTAGTGGTAATGGCAGTCGTCCCCCTATCGGAAGGTTGGAGGTTCGAATCCCGGTTCCCAACACCATGTGTCGTTGTGTCCCTGGGCAAGACCCTTAACCCAGAGTTGCTCCCGGTAGGTCTGGAAAGGTGCCTTGCATGGCAGTCTGCCGCTACCGGTGTATGAATGTGTGTATTAATGGGTGGATGGTTGTTATTGTAAAGCGCTTTGGGGCTCCTCACAGGGGGCTAGAAAGCGCTATATAAATAAGCTCCATTTACCATTTACATGGTGGTAGGTTGCTATTTATTGTGAATGTGGTCTTGAGGCCCAATGTCATCCCCTGAGCCATGGGAATTTAAAGAAAATCCAACAACATGAAAGGGGGAGTAATAGGCAAAGCTCAGTTTGAACAAAATGTCAGTATCAAGCAGGCATGGGCCACCCGTGTTCAATTGATTCCTACTGAAACACAAGCACTAAGTTTTTGTTCTCAACCACAATAGTGAAGAGGAGAAATTACTTTCAATATATTATTATATATTATTGAGCATGCATCAGGGTACTTTCAATATAGATCCAGGGCTACTCAGTCGCTCACATGAATTCCATTTAAACAATGTGCCCTTGAAATAAATAAACAAATATTCACCAATAACTCCTCTTGCAACAAGAAACAAACATTGCCAATAAAAAAGCCACAACTGAAATCCACAACCTTCTCATTTTGTTTACTTGACCTTTATTTAACTACTTCAAAGACAAATTGAAAATATGGGTTGGATTTTAAATATTGTCTTTAGTGTATTTGAGTTTAGTTTTTTTTTTTGCGTCTAAACACCAAAAGACTGAGCAATAACAGATCAGTTAGTGGAGTTTCACAAATGCTGACAAAAGCCCCACTTAGCTCATTTAACAGAGTTTCATTGAGTTGTACTACACAGAAGAAAAACATATTTTGAAAAAAATAAAATCAGTTTTACAACCTGGTGACAAACACAGTGACTCTTCCAACATGTAATAAAAAACAAACACTGAGAGTAAAGGCTTTTTTTCCCCATAAAAAATGAATGTTTGGTTTTGCTTTTT
>JBBPBX010027305.1:0-10458 GCA_038048925.1 Garcialebias charrua | reverse complement strand
TATATATATATATATTAGTAGCTAGATAGCTGAAATAAATCAGAATAAAAGCTTTGACCAGCATCACAAAGCATCTGTTTATTCATTTAGATCCTTTTCAACTAATGGTCATGTTAGCACAATCTACCTGCTTACAAATCAACCACAAGTGATAATCTCCATTCATAAAACTGAAAAGTGCAATAATTCTGATATTAACATTCAACTACTGTAATTCTATTAAAAAATAGGTTGAAGCTGTCACATCTTTTCCATTGTATTGCACAGATCCGTAAAACTACTGATTAAAGAAAAAAAAAAAGGATCGTTCTTTTTATACCTCTTTTTAGGAGGAAATACATTTTGACATACAGCACAGAGGATGTGATGGGAAAATGTCTGCTCACCGATGTTCTAATGTGAATAAAATTAAAGCTGTATTCAACATTAAAACTTGAATTTCAGCGTCAAACTGCAGGTGTAGCACAATTTCACAAAAATCTCTCAAATTACTTCCAAGAGCTGCAGGAAATTCCTGCGTGCACATTTCCAGCTTTATATATTTTTAATGTTCAACCAAGAATGGCAGAGGTGTGGAAGGCAAGACAAAAAACACAGCAGGTCAGACTGACTTTAGACCCAGGCAGCCTTCTTGGAGTGTCTGTTCCCCGAGTACAAAACTGTGAGCACCCACTGAGGGATCAGCATCCCTCTGTAGCATCATCAGAGGTGTGACTGATATGAAAACAAAGGCTGCAATAAACCTGAACATCCAGAGCTGAAGTCTCACAGCAAGCAGGCTTATGTTCTTCTGCATTTCATACATGCAACACATTTTTGGGGGTCTACCACAGTCCACCTCTGCCTGACATATTGTGGGGGAGAGGCGCAAACTGGACTGGTGATTGTATCACGTGGTACGTTGAGCTTAGTTGTAACTAAAAAGCTCCACGATGAACAACAATTGCAACTACTTGCTGTAGCAGCAGGTGAAATATAAAAAAATTATACTACTTCATCTACAGGTTCAGATTCAACTGAAAATGAAGCAAAGCTGTGGGGAAATCAGATCTCAATGAGGAAAAACAACTCAGTACAACATTGGTCCATCCAGTGTGCAGAACACCTCACCAGGGAGGCATCCTAACCAGATGCCCGAGCCACCTCAACTGGCTCCTCTCGATGTGGAGAAGCAGCGGCTCTACTCCAAGTCTCTCCCGGATGATCGAGCTTCTCACTCTATCTCTAAGGGAGAGTCCAGACACCCTGCGGAGAAAACTCATATCAGCCGCTTGTATCCGAGATCTCGTTCTTTCGGTCACAACCCAAAGCTCATGACCATAGATGAGGGTGGGAACGTAGACTGACTGGTAAATTGAGAGATTCGCCTTTTGACTCAGCTTTTTTCTCCACGACAGACAGGTAGAGCGTCCGCTTCACGGCAGATGCCGCATCTATCGGCCTAGCGATCTCTCCTTCTATTTTTCCCTCATTTACAGAGAGTGGTGAAGGCTGCACAGAAGTCTGTTGGAGTCAGTCTCCCCACCATCACAGACATTTACACCTCCAGATGCAGGAAAAGAGCCACCTGCATCATGAAAGACCTCACTCACCCACAGTGTTGGGGTAGTTACCCAAAATAAGTAATTAGTTACACATTACTAGTTACTTTTAAAAAAAGTAACATATTACACTACTTAGTTACTCAGTTCTGAAAGTAACTTAGTTACATTACTTTTGGATTACTCTAATACTGTACCTGAGATTTAACCTGTATTAATTTTTATCTTTCAATAATGATATTAGAGATCTTTTTGACACTCATTTTTGATGAAAAAGTAAAACAGCAGTGCTACATAACAAGCACAATGCATATGTAAATGTGCCATTCAAAAGGTATGACAATATCAAAATGTAAAACTTCTGTTTTAAAAAAATAAAACAGAACAGACAGGTTTACAAGAAATCTAAAATAACTACCTATCAGCCTCTTTCAAACCAGTTATGTGATCACAATCTGACAGGCTTACCTTTGTGCTTGACGGATTTTTCATGCTGACGGACATCGTTCCTTCCCCCATGAGAGAGAGACACTAAAGTCGCGGTTACAAATCTTAAAAAACGCGTAATAAACTTTAGGAAAGTAAATTCGCTGTCCCATTTTTCAACATATTTACACGAAGTCTTAACTTTTTTGGCAGGGACGCGTCCTCTCTCGTTACATCCATCTCTGTGTTTTTCCGGGTTTGTTCTCGACCGCGCCAGCCCCAACATCGCGAGAACTGCCACCGAGGCTTACTGCAGGTGGCAGTTCTCGCGAGGCTAGTGACAGAGGCCGTATGTCTATGTACCTTTATATGTCTATGTACGTTGACGTATGACGTTCCGACGTCATCGCGTACGTCTTTGTTTTCCCCACGTGACAGTCTGCTCCATAGATATCTATATATAATGTCTATGGTCCGCTCCGTCGTCCTCGTCGTACCACAACTATTCTCCGAAAGGTAAATAAAATAAATAAATAAAACTATTCTCCGAAAGGTCCTGATTGTAACGCAAGTAACGAATGTAAGGTTTTGTTAGTAACTGTAATATATTACAGGCATTTTCAAAGTAGTGCGTTACACTACTACGTTACTGCAAAATGTAATGTGATTACTGTAACGCGTTACTAAGTAACGCGTTACACCCAACACTGCTCACCCAGCACACTCACTCTTTGCCCCACTCCCCTCAGGACGGAGGTTGAGGAGCATCAAATGTAGAACCACTAGACTGAGGAACAGCTTCTACCCTGAGGCTGTTAGACTCATGAATAAATAAATAATAAGAATAATCACTGCAAAATATGTGGTGGCGTAAAGGTTAAGAAGGTGAGCTTGTGATCGGAAGGTCGCCGGTTCAAGCCCCGGTACCGACAACATCAAAGATGTGGGTGGGATAAGTGAAGCGGTCACACTTGTATCCACCCTCATCTGCCCCACTCTGGGCCCTTGAGCAAGGCCCTTAACCCCCACCATCTGCTCCCCCGGGAACCCTAGATATCAGCTCTCTGCTCCACACAGAGGGCTGTGGTTGCTCGGTGGTCTGTGGTTGTGTCAGGAAGGGCATCCGGCGTAAAAACAACTGCCAAATCTTCGTGCGACCAGTTCGCTGTGGCGACCCCTAACGCAGGGAATAAAGCCGAAAAAAAAAAAAAAATCACTGCAAAATATCACATCATCTGATGCTGATCTGTTTTCTTGTTGCTGTGTTCATCTGTGACCATCTGCTCATACAGACTCATGTTCGTGCTGCTGTTTATAATGATGTTTTTCCACTACATTAGGGCTTAGTGTATTACTAGTTGATGTTTCTCTTAGTTAATTCTAGATGTTATTACTGTTTTTCTCTTGCATTTGTTGTTGGATGTAACTGGGACCCCGTGTACATAATCTCGTTTTCATCACATGTACCACATGCGGTGCAAATGACAATAAAGACTCTCTGACTCTGACTTGTAAAAATTTGTTTTTTTATTTTTCTGGCAGCTGTGTGCCTTGTTTTGACAAGTAGAAAGCCAAATTAAAAAATCTAAGAGGGTATAAACCATATTTCATTGTCTGCTGGCTTAAAGTACAGTACTCCCATACTGCACACCCGTTAAGTTTTTGAAAACTTCAGTCAGTGTTTCCCCTAAGTTTCTGGCCTGGAGGGATGTGATAAACAGAATTCCAGTTTATGTTTTGCTTTTAATAAATGCAATCTACTAATTTTATCTATGTGTAGGAGTGTGCACATGTGAGGTGTAGACAGAAAAGGCTGCATAGTGATGTGCACGTTTCTCCAATGATTAACAGGTACAGGTATACCGGTAGTTCTGTTACAGGGTGCCACTCTTGAAAATTTCCTGCCTCACTCTTGCTAAATGTTAAATGCTACTTCCTCAGGCAGCTGAGACAAGCTGGTCTGGGAAGCTCAGTCCTCACCTCCTTCTACAGGTGTGCAGTGGAGAGTAGGGGTGGGCGATATGGCTCAAAAATTATATTGTGATATTTCAGAGCATTATCACGATAATGATATATTTCATGATATAAAAAAAAAACTGAAATCAAATTTATTTATTTGACAAAATTAACTTAACATGTTGCTTTGCAGTACTACCGTATATAAAATTTTAAAAACCAACAAGGGGTAATTTTACTGAAATTACTTTATTTAGTAAAGTATTCAGTCTCCAAGTATAAAAAAAAAAGATCTGTTATTTTTATTGAAAAAGTCTGCACAAAATATAGATCAACAAAATCCACCACAAAAACTAAAGAGAAGGTGTAGTTTTCTAAAACAACTAAATAAAATGAAGCTTAAGATCTGTTGAGCATAAATGAAACCTGCAACAAAATATATGTTGCCTTTAAATGAACTATAACTTCCAGAACTTGTAACAAGGTGATCAGCTGACCCTGAAGCTTGTTGGTGTTTCAGCTTCCTCTGTTCATAAAGGAATGATTCATTTATCTGACTGATCTGTCTTTGATCACTTGCCTCTTGGTCCGTGGACCGACTGTAGAACTCAAGAGACAGTTGAGCCGCGCGTGTTTGTACCGACAGTTTAGAGCGAGGGAGACGCAGCACCGGCTGCTCAAAGCGGGTTGGGGGGAGGGGGAGACATTTGAGCTGTCTGTACCTGCAGTTTAGAGCAGGGGGAGAGAAGCTGAGACGCGCGTTGTTTGTTTTCAGCATTTTAGCTAGCTAGTATTGTGCGTAACTAATTAGCGTTACAGGGGAGGTGAGCAGTTCGGTTTGGTCGTTTGAAATAGGGATGTCCCGATCAGGTTTTTCTGGCCCCGAGTCCGAGTCCTTTAATTTTAGGAATTGGCCGATACCGAGTCCCGATCCGATACTTCTAAAATACATTTTTAAAATGAAGGGGAAAAAAAGAAACAGATCCAGATGTCCCTTCATTTTTATTTTATTTACCTTAACATTTAACAGAGTACTTCTGTGAGGTAGATTGAACAATCAAGTAATAAGATTTAAAATAAAATTATTCACATTGAAGTTTAGTGCAACAGTATGAAATAAAAATGTCTAATTTAAAATAAGCAGCTCAACTTAAAATACCAGAACATGACCAGGAACATGACCAGAACCTGACTAGAACCAGAACCTGAGCAGGCATGTAAACAAATAAACTTAAAGTGTCAGTTTTATAAAATAAGGCTAGTAACATGCTTTTCTGAACAGCACTCCTTAACTCTCCTCCTGTGGCTTCACAGAAGGAAGTGTATGTTTTTCTTTATGAGATAAATATAAATTATAAAGTCTCTTGCAGCGTGAGCTGGGCTGGGTTGTCTGGTTAAACTCTGTGTATTGTGTCGGGTGTTTGTTTCTGATGTGCCTAATCAGGTTTGTTGTGTTAAATGCAGCCTTTTCCTTACCTCCTCTTGAAATACGAACTTTCCATTTGTCATCCACTTTAAAATATCTCCACACGACAGACATCGCTGCCTCCACTTCAAGTTAATGCCGCGTTCCGCTTCTTTTTTACGACAGTCACCGCTTTACGGCAGGCACTGCTTTACGGCAGGCACTGCTGCAAAACTATTGTGCATGTTTTGTTCCGAGACAATTTGACTCTGTAACTCAACATACAGTTAATATAATATTCCCGTTTGTGTTTAGAATAAATATACACATATATATCCGATCCCTGATCGGTGTGTAACGCCCGAGTCGAGTCTGAAATCACGTGATCGGGACCCGGTTTTGGATCACGTGATCGGATCTGGACATCCCTAGTTTGAAACGCTCGGTTGTTAAGGGGGCGGGGCGCACTGACGTATTACGTCATGAAATTAGCATATCATGATATAACTTTTTTGCCCGGGCAAGCTTTTTTACCGGTATTATCGGGAACGATATATGGCCCAGCCCTAGTGGAGAGCATCCTGTGCTCCAGCATCTACGTGTGGCATGGAGGTTGCACAGCTGCAGAAAGAAAAGCTTTGCAGAGAGTGGTGAAGGTTGCACAGAAGTCTGTTGGATCCAGATGCAGGAAGAAGGCCACCTGCATCATGAAGGTCCCCACTCACCCAGCACACACACGTTTTGCCCCGCTCCTCTCAGGAAGGAGGTTACGGAGCATTAAGTGTAGAACCACTAGATTGAGGAACAGCTTCTACCCTGAGGCTGTTAAGCCTCATAAATCCCTAATCAGAAAAATCACTGTAATGACGCTAGGGATGGGAACCGAGAACCGGTTCTGTTAGAGAACCGGTTCTTAATACTGTACTGTAGTCCAATTCCATGGAATTGTAGGTTGCATGTCTTAACGATTCAGCTTATCGGTTCTGCAGACTCATGGTGGTGACGTATTTAAGTGCTGACATCACAGACATGCGCCGCGCCCGAGTGGTGGTGGTGTCTATATATGATATCTATGGTGGTGTTCAAAATGGCGTCGCGGAGGAAGCGCTCAAGCGTTTGGCTTCATTTCACAAAAAAAGATGAGACCAGGGCTACTTGTAACGCATGCAACGCATCCATTACGATAAAGGGAGGAAATACGTTGAACATGCAGAAGCATTTGGCTACTCAGCATGCAGTGATTTTGAAGAAATGTACCATTTTTAACACACTGCTTGGAGGAGAAGGAAGTGAACACAAATGGTTTACTATATTTTATTACCCAAATGAGAATTGATAACAGAATTGATAAGGAATTGAATCGATAAATGACATCGATAAAGGCATTGATATTGATAATTTCTTATCAATTCCCATCCCTAAATGACACTTTAATTGGAGATTTGCACTTTATTTGTGTTGCTGATTTTCTGCCTTTAAGGTGCTATATTCGTGCGACCAGTTCGCTGTGGCGACCCCTAACGCAGGGAATAAAGCCGAAAGAAGAAGAAAAATAAATAAATAAAAAATTCATACCCATCTGCTCACTACAGACTCATGTTCAGGCTGCTGTTTAATGTGCCATATTATTTTACATTATTAGTGTTTAGTGTATATCTTAGATCCTTGTATACCGTTTCTTTTTATACTTTTTATTTTTTTTTTTGCTATATTTGGGCATAACTAGGATCTTGAGTACACATTTTCATTCCACCTCATGTATCACATGTAATAAGAATGACAATAAAGAATCTTGAACCTTGAACCCTGGTGCCACCCCCCCTAGTGATGCTAGGGGAATTGCAGACTATATGTGGAGCTATTACGGTAATTATGACGTATGTTCTTGAGGACTCCTACTCAACAGCTGTCTTTTTCCTCATCCTAGTCGTTTTTAGCCAAAATTGAATAAAAATACGAATTTTGGTAATTCCAAATTGACCCTAGGTATAAGAAAGTGTGAATAGTTGTTTGTCTTTATGTGTCCCTGTAATGGACTAGAGACCTGTCCATGGTGTAGCCTGCCTCTTGCACAGTGACTGCTGAACATGGGCACTAGCAATCCCCGGATCTGGAAAGGAAGAAACGGGTAAAGATGATGGATGGATTAACTTCAGCTCTTAAATTTAATTTACTGCCAGATTTTTTTTTTTTTTTTTTTGGTGTGGTCTATTTCTTGGGAAAGGTGTGAGAACCAGCAAAATAAGAGTTGATGTTGACAACAAAGTTCCAACACACCTTTTACATGATAGGTCATTGAGTCCTTTTTGGCCTGAAAGATAGCAGTAACAACTTTTCAATAGTTTTAAAAAAATCAAGTGTATGTCTTACTAGCAAGTAATTCTGATGAGATATAATGTCACCAAGTTATTTATTTATTTATTTTATTTGGCCTACATTTAACCAGGTAAGTCAGTTGAGAACAAATTCTAATTTTCAATGATGACCTGGCCAAGAGCCAGGCAAATACAGGAGTGGGAGAACACCAGACAGACAACACATACGTAAACAACTGACAATCAAACATCAAGTTGTAAAGACCATGTGAAATGATATCTTCATGGTACAAGAGAGTAACAACAGAGACTGAGGAGGAAATTACTCAAGGCATGTGCAGCGGTCATCAAGTGATGCTTTCACAGAGTTTTTAAACAATGCAAATGAGACAAAAGAAGTACGGTAAGTTTTAGAGTTTGTTGTAGATGGTTCCAGTTGTTAGCAGCAAAAAATTGAAATTATGAACAACTAAATGAGGTGCGCGCTTTAGGGATAAAGCATGCATCTTGTTTTCTATCAAAATTCAAAAGTACGGCTGCAGAGGATTAGGAACCATTTAACTTTTTTTTTTTTTTTTTTTTTTATGCTAGCAGTTAAAAAACAAAATTTTAACTATCTAATTAGCAAAAACAATCTGATATGTACCCCAATAGGTAAAATAAAAAATGGATGTGTTAAGAAGAAGACATATGAAGTGTCAAATTATATGCCAGTGGATAATCACTGGCCATGATCTGCCTGATAGCCATTTTGTACAACACCATCTAACCCCCTAGTCATTTTACAACCAACTACGTAAGTAAAAATAATCCACAGCTTTTGTAAATTTGGATTTAGGTCTGTTACCTTTTGAAGTGTTCTCAAGGTAAAAACAGAAGAAAAACTGTGTTTGTAGGACTTTTCAAGACATGCAGACACCCAGCAGACTCTTGTCAGACTGAAAAGCAGTGTGCAGGGTAATAATTTTCTGTCCAGAGCTGGTGAGAATGACGGATGGAGCAATGATGGGGGATGGGGAAGAGAGCCTGCAGCTGAGCCTCCAAACCCAATGAAATTCTCCACAGCTCCAGTGAAAACACAGAAGGGAGGGGGAGGGTGGTGAGGCTGCTTTAGATGGACACAATGTAAAAATACACAGTTCTGCACTTGTCGTATTGCTAATGCTGCACGGCTGAAAATAAAAGTTTAGAGCGAAAAACTAATAAGCATGACATTTATTAGCAAGATGGAAACTTGTTTCTACTGGCTCTATATTTTATATCAAGATTTTTATGCAACACTTTGCACTACAGTATATGGTCTCTTTATTCTAGTATATTATCATTATGATCTGTTCATAATGTTAGTTTAGTTTGTCATCCCTTTGGAAATTAAAAAAACTATAAATTTTCATGACTCATCCTGCTTTCCTCCTCAGAGCTTATAAGAAATCTTCATTCGATGAAACGCTTTCTTCAATTAATAAAATGTTGGCAGAGATTTTGCAGATATGAGTTAATGCCTCCAGAGGGCTAAGCCTGTTGAGCTGAGAAATCAATGTAAAATGATCATTTTGGGGAGGAAAGAAATCTGGTTTTTAGCTTCTTGCTTTTACTGGAAACAGAGGAAATAATTATTTGATGATTTCAATGTGTGGAAAACTCAATGGTAGGGTTATGTAAAAATTTTAAGATGAAAATCTTCCTACTTCAGTCAAACAAACAAACCTCAAGATGAGTTGTTCAGGGGTTTTCCAGTAGGGCTGAACAATTAATTGCATTTGCAATAATACTGCAATATGATAAAACAAGATTTTTTTTAATCGCAAAGGCTGCAATGTGACTGGTCACATGATCTAGTTACCGTATTTTCCGGACTATAGGTCGCGGCTTTTTATCATTTTTTCATGGCCGCTCACCTATAGTCAGGTGCGACCTATGTATGGCTTTTTATAAAATAAGCAGATTTGTAATCATTTATTAACAAAAATTGAACTGAGACACATTCTTACAATAATGTCAGCTAACAAATATATATTTTTTAGGTGTTTATCCTGATAAAATTATTCATTTATTAAAGAAAAGTTCAGCTCAGACACATATTTGCTATAATTTTTATCAAACAATTAATTGTTTTTAAGTGTTAATCTTCTTAAAAGCCTTGCTGTGCGCTCCTGTGGCAGACATTTGCAGCAGAGCTAAACACGGTCCACATTTTGACGTAGGTGCGACCTATATATGAATTTTTCAAATTCTTTGGCAATAAATGGACAATGCGACCTATACTCGGGTGCGACCTATAGTCCGAAATATACGGTACGTCATGTGCGAGTGAGCAGAGCGCAGGAGAAGTCAACTCTGCGCTTTAACCAGTTGCACAATTGCATCAGGCTCAACAGAAGATCTGAAAGTTTGGTACCAAAGAGCGGCAGCACGTCCGTTGTTTGGAATTATTTTGGCTATAAAAAGAAGACGCTGCACAACAACATGTATTGGGCAGAACCTGCCTTGCTGCTGTTGCTACCTCTCGAGGTAACACCACAAATCTTTATCAACACTTAAAAAACACCACAAAGCCATTTACGATAGTTGCATGACTAGAATGCCAACGATCAGTGTTTCAACTTCAAGTAAGCAAAGTAGCAGGTGACAGGATCACTGACCGAACTGTTCGAAGGTTTTACTCCAGAGGAACATAATTCAAAATGGCACGCGGAAATAACTCGCGCAGTAACAGAGTTCATAATGACAGACATGATGCCCATTAATATAGTGACCAAGCCTGGGCTTACAGGTTTGGTAAACACAATTAAGAAACAACAACAACAACAAAAAA